>VIAB01003505.1:64791-77489 GCA_009801035.1 Oophaga pumilio
TAACGTGCAAACCACCCTTGGGGGTGAAGGGGTTAATCAGTGTGCCTGTGTTCATCAACCGATGATCTGGAATGGTCTGAAAGGAATCACATCATGCACAAATGTGGTCTCATTTATTGACCACAAAAGTGCAAGTGAATAACAGGTAGCTCTTGTGTTTCTGTGCTATGTAGACCGGCACAAAACCAGTCGTGTCCCGCAGTTTGTGAATATGACTTGCCTCCAGGGTTGAACTGGAGCACCTGGACACTAGATAATTTATTGGTGGGCCCCGGGTCCTTGGCCGGCACCCAAGCAGTACGTTGAGGGGGCCAGCTGGTTTAACTGAATGTGGTGTATGATGTCACTGTCATGAGCCGCCAGCGACAGGCGCACTGACTTCAGATGGCAGCCTAAGTGTATAATGTTACTGGTTATCCCTGTATTACCTGTACACAATATGGACTACATACAGAGCTCCAATGTATGTCTCATTTATTGACCACAAAAGTGCAAGTGAATAACAGGTAGCTCTTATGCTTCTGTGCTATGTAGACTGGCACAAAACCAGTCGTGTCCCGCAGTTTGTGAATATGACTTGCCTCCAGGGTAGAACTGGAGCACCTGGACACTAGATAATTTATTGGTGGGCCCCAGGTCCTTGGCCGGCACCCAAGCAGAACGTTGAGGGGGCCAGCTATTTTAACTGAATGTGGTGTATGATGTCACTGTCATGAGCCGCCAGCGACAGGCGCACTGACTTCAGACGGCAGCCTAAGTGTATAATTTCACTGGTTATACCTGTATTACCTGTACACAATATGCACTACATACAGAGCTCAAATGTATAATGTCACTGGTGATCACTATACCCTGTATACTCTATAACGAGATCCTGTGTGTAATGTCACTGGTGATCCCTGTATTACCTGTGCACTGACACTATACACAGAACTCCTGTGCATTATCTGTACACTATAAACAGAGCTAATGTGTATAATGTCACTGGTGATACCTGTATTACCTGTACACTGACACTATATACAGAGCTCCTGTGTATAATGTCACTGGTGATCACTGTATTGCCTGTACACTGATATTATATACAAAGCTCTTGTGTATAATGTCACTGGTGATCCATGTATTACCTGGATATTATACACTGTATTCAGAAATCCTGTGTATAATGTTACTTGTGATCCCTGTATTACCTGTACACTATACACTATATACAGAGCTACTGTGTATAATGTCACTGGTGTTCCCTGTATTACCTGTACACTGACACTGTATACAGAGCTCCTGTGTATAATGTCACTGGTGATCACTGCATTGCCTGCACACTGACACTATATACAGAACTCCCGTGTATAATGTCACTGGTGATCCCTGTATTACCTGTATACCATACACTATATACAGAGCTCCTGTGTGTAATGTAACTTGTGATTCCTGTATTACCTGTACACTATACACTATATACTATATACAGAGCTACTGTGTATAATGTCACTGGTGTTCCCAGAATTACCTGTACACTGACACTGTATACAGAGCTCCTGTGTATAATGTCACTGGTGATCCCTGTTTTACCTGTACACTGACACTGTATGCAGAGCTCCTGTGTATAATGTCACTGGTGATCCCTGTATTACCTGTATACTATACACTGTATATAGAGCTCCTGTGTATAATGTAACTTGTGATCCATGCATTACCTGTACACTATACACTATATACAGAGCTGATGTGTATAATGTTGCTGGTGAGCACTGTATTACCTGTACACTATACACTATATACGGAGCTCCTGTGTATAGTGTTACTGGTGATCACTGTATTACCTCTACACTATACATTGTAAACAGAGCTCCTGTGTAAAATGTCACTTGTAATCCCAGTATTACCTGTACACTATACACTATATACAGAGCTTCTGTGTATAATGTCGCTGCTGGTGAGCACTGTATTACCTATACACTGACAGTATATAAAGAGCTGCTGTGTATAATGTCACTGGTGGGCACTGCATTACCTTTACACTGACACTAAATACAGAGTTCCTGTGTATAATGTCACTGGTGATCACTGCATTACCTATACATTGACAATATATACTGAACTTCTGTGTATAATGTCACTGGTGATCACTGTATTACCTGTACACTGACACTATATACAGAGCTCCTGTGTATAATGTTACTGGTGAACCCTTTATTACCTGTACATTGACAATATATACTGAACTTCTGTGTATAATGTCACTGGTGATCACTGTATTACCTGCACATTGACACTATATACAGAGCTCATGTGTATAATGTTACTGGTGATCCCTGTATTACCTGTACACTATATAATATATACAGAGCTCAAGTGTATAATGTCACTTGTGATACCTGTATTACCTGTACACTATACGCTATATACAGAGCTCATGTGTATAATGTCACTGGTGATCCCTGTATTACCTGTACACTGACAGTATAAACAGAGCTCCTGTGCATAATGTTGCTGTGATCACTGCATTACCTGTAAACTTACACTGTACCCTGTATACTCTATAAAGAGCTCCTGTGTATAAGGTCACTGGTGATCCCTGTATTACCTGTACACTACTTACAGAGCCCTGTGTATAATGTCACTGGTGATACCTGTATTACCAGTAAACTGACACTATATACAGAACTCCTGTGTATAATGTCACTGGTGATCACTGTCTTACCTGTACACTGGCACTATATACGGAGCTCCGGTGCATAATGTCACTGGTGATACCTGTATTACCTGTATACTATTCATTGTATACAGAGCTCCTGTGTATAATGTCACTTGTGATCCCTGTATTATCTGTACACTATGCACTATATGCAGAGTTCCTGCGTATGATGTCACTGGTGAGCATTGTATCACCTGTACACTGACACTATATACAGAGCTCTAGTGTATAATGTCACTGGTGATCCCTGTATTACCTATACATTGACACTGTATACAAAGTTCCTGTGTATAATGTCAATGGTGATTACTGTATTGCCAGTATGCTGACTCTATATACAGAGCTCCTGTGTATAATGTCACTGGTGATCCCTGTATTATATGTACACTATACACTGTATACAGAGCTCCTGTGCATAATGTCACTCGTGATCCCTGTATTACCTGCACATGATACATCATATACAGAGCCCTGTGTATAATTTTACTGATGATCCCTGTACTACCTGTGCACTATGCACTATATATGGAGCTCCTGTGTGTAATGTCACTGTTGATCACTGTTTTACCTGTATACTGACACTATATACAGAGCTTCTATGTGTAATTTCACCGGTGATCACTGTATTACCTATACACTTACTCTATATACTGTATACTATATACAGTAGTCCCACATATAATGTAATCGGTGGTAATAAAAATGTTGTTTGTATTGTGGTTTTTGTTAATGATCAGTATTGTAATATTTGATCAATATGTCATAATATGTGGTCCAGTCATGGTGTAGTAATATTTCTCCCTTGTACAGAATGTGGTATTATTCAGTCACTATGTGGTGGTAATATGTAGCCCTGTCATGGTGTGATGGTATTTCTCCCTTGTATGTGGTATTATTCAGTCCCTATGTGTTCTGGTTACAGTGTGGCAGTATTTCTGACTTGTATGCAGAATTATTTGGTTGCTATTTGCTGGAAACATGTAATCCAGTCATGTTGTGGTGATATTTCTCCCTTGTATGTGATATTATCAGTCTTGGTATAGTGGATTGTGTTGTGTATGGCAGTCATTTGTTCTCTCTGACATTAATTAGTAAAAGATTCTTTATTTCCATTAGAGATTAAATACATGGAAAACAGTGGCAGAGATGCACTTACAGGGGTTAAGTGATAAGTTATTGATTGGTGGGGGTCTGACTGCTGGGATCTGCACTGATCTTCAGGTAGTACACTTTTATCCCCATTAGACTTTAGCAGCATGTGCCACTTGACAACTGATCCATTCATTTCCTCTGTGGCTGTGAGCACTGCACTGGTTTTTTTCTGGAAGCCTGAAAGAAAATTAATGGAGCTGTGGTCAGACATCCCACCTGCCACTCCATTTTAAAATGAGGATAAAAGTGTCCTGTCAAGGATAAAAATTCCCCATTCTTCCGATGGGTGCGGTTTTCAATAGTCTGACCCAAACGATTAATAAGTTATCACGTATCCTTTGGAGCCAATGGATCGGTGTGAAGCCCTTTAATGCAAACTAGAAGAATTTACTGAATAATTGAATGTAGGCAGTGCTTATTGTTTAAATATGAATTCACAGATTATACACTATTGAAACAATTTATTTTTAATAATATGCATTAAAACTCATATATATATACTGTATGTATATATAAAACATATATTACATAAACACCCCAAACAGTGGGAAAAAGAAAATGATATAAAGAATCATTGTATTATCAGGTAGTAAATAGCAGGGGGGGAATCATCCTATTACACCCACTGCTCTTTTTCTACATGTCTGTGGAGGTTGGCACCCTCTTGAATGCAAATGGCACCCCTGCTCCTCGTTGGTTGCCCTAGTATTCCCTGTAAGGTCCTAAGCAAATGAAAAATGAAAGGAACTATGGCTTGAGGGTCTATGTATAACCAGAGAATATAAATCTATAGTTAGTAGTCACATGGGCCAATGATTTATTATCACAAATACTAAGCAGCTAAGTAGCTGATTGCCCACAATAATGTAAAGATATAGCTAAAAACCACCTGGACTCATATAGTTAGATAATAAAAAAGAGGTAAAAAAATATATTGACATCGGTAGTATGCTGTCAATAGACATACAAGCAAAATTTATAGTATGTACTACTGAAGGACAAAAAAAGAAAAGTACATAGTATGCATAAACTCAACGCGGTTCTCCTTACAAATAGGCTCATTGGCTCATCAGCAGTGCATACTGTGTAAGTTCATTTAGAATAAACTGCATATAGATAATTCATGGTACGTAGCTCATGGATATAAATGATGATCCCTTCAATAAAGAGTCTAGTGCATAGCAAGGATACGATGTCCAGGTAGGTGAAAAGCTGCTCAATAGAAACTCCTCAGATTGTTCCCACCATATTGAATGCCCGGGGCACTATATTGAGGGGAGCCCGAGACAGAGGAAGATTGACAGTCATCTTGTGTCTCTTCCATTTTCTAATAATTGTACTAACAGTTGTTGCCTTCTCACCAAGCTTCTTGCCTATTGTCTTGTAGCCCATCCCAGCCTTGTAAAGGTCTACAATTTTGTCCTTGGTGTCCTTAGACAGCTCTTTGGTCTTGGCCGTGGTGGAGAGGTTGGAGTGTGATTGATTATGTGGACAGGTGTGTTATATAGGTACCAAGTTCAAACAGTTGAAATTAATACAGGTAATGAGTACAGAGTAGGAGGCTTCTTAAAGAAAAGCCAAGAGGTGCTTGAGAGCCAGAATTCTTGCTGGTTGGTAGGTGATCAAATACTTATTTCATGCAAGAAAATTCAATTTAATTATTTAAAAATCACAGTGTGATTTTCTGTTTTTTTTATTTTTAGCTTTTGTCCCTCACAGTTGAAGTGTATATCTTACACAATTGAATAAACAAGAAGGGTTAATGCAACCGTCTTACTAAGAAAAGCCCTGCTAAAATATAACTTTTAATAAGTGTTACCTAAAATAACAATGATCCGAATATCCCTTATATACATAACTTGATACCTCACTAAAGTGTGCTAAAGCAGGCTGAAGAGTAAAAAACAATTTTTTTCAAAAAAGATTTTTTTCAAAAAAGGTTTTTAGCCAATTTCAGTTTTCAATATAGTCTTCTGGCCAAAACACTTCAGCTTAAGATACAACTTATTAATATACTTTTCTGGCCACACCTCAGCTTAAAAGATATCAATAGATATTGCAAAGGTGCTAATATCAAAAAAGCCTCACCAAAAATAGAAATGAAAAAACAAAAAATGAAAAAACAACACCAAAATTTTCTAAAACTTGATAGATGGTGCTAAGCACTAGTAACAGCCTCACTCAGCCGATGTGTAGAAAAAAAGTGAGCTGACCCTACATACTTCACTGTCTGGACACCTACCTAGGTGCGGAGGTTGGCACCCTAAGAAATAGGAGAATGGCGCCCCGCTCATCCGACAGCTGTCCCTTCTCTCTTATCACACCATATAAGACGTAAATAAAAAACAGAGGGCCAGATGGCCTGTATCCTCTTGTCAGATAATTCCTTGAATCTTCAAGGGTGCAAAGGATTGTGTTCACACTCATCAGTCAATATATAAATGTATAAAGAGAAAAAGATAGGTAGTCCAGACACACTTATTTACTTACAGGGCACTTATATATATATATGATCCATTGATGTTCTGATATCACATAGCTTCATACCTACCGTATATACTCGCGTATAAACCGAGATTTTCAGCCCATATTTTAAGGTTGAAAGTCCACCCTTGGCTTACACGTGAGTCATATACGCCAGGGGGTCGGCGGGGGAGTGGGAGCGGGGGTGTAAGATCATGCTCACCCCCCTGGCGCATCTTTGCAGCCCCACTGCTTTTCCCACGATCTCAAGCTCCTTCCTTCATCAGTCACGTGGTACCGCTCATTAAAGTCATGAATATGTGCATATTTATGACTTTAATGAGCGGTACCAAGTGACCGCTGAAGGAAGGAAGAGCTGCCGGAGACTGCGGGAGAGACACTCCAGGAGGGGGTAAGTATATGCGATATTCACCTGTCCCCGGTCCACCGCTGCGCTCCGCTCTATCCTCTGCATCTTCTGGCTGTGATATTCAGGTCAGAGGGTGCGATGACGCAGTTAGTGCACGCCGCATCCTCTGCCTGAGCACTCACTGACAGAGGACACCGAAGACAGCAGCGCGCAGCGGTGGACCGGGGACAGAAGAATATCTCAGGTGCCAGGGCCCTGAGCCGGCAGTGACACGGGCACCTGTCCCCATAGCGCGCCAGTGTCCCCGCCTGCTCAGGACACCGGCACTTGGTCACCAGCGACAAGAGGTGAGTATGTCTTTTTTTTTTTCATTTGCAGCAGCAGCATATGAGGCCTATTCTATGGGGCATCATATGGAGGCATAATCTATGGAGCATCTTATGGGGGCATAATCTATGGGGCATCATATGGGGGCATAAACTATGGAGCATTTTATGGGGGCATAATCTATGGAGCATCTTATGGTGGCATAATCTATGGAGCATCTTATGGGGCATAATCTATGGAGCATCATATGGGGGCATAAAATATATGGAGCATTTTATGGGGGCATAATCTATGGAGCATCTTATGAGGCATAATCTATGGAGTATTTTATGGGGCCATAACCTTTATGGAGCAGCATATGGGGCATATTATTCTATGGAGCATCTTATGGGGCCATTATTAAACTTTGTGCAGCTTTATATGGGGCGTATTTTGTATGGAGCATCTTATGGGGCCCATCATGAACTGTATGGAGAATTATATGGGGCTCCTGATTCAATATGGATATTCAAAAACATTTAACCTACTGATGTCTCAATTAATTTTACTTTTATTGGTATCTATTTTTAGTTTTGAAAATTTACTAGTAGCTGCTGCATTTTCCACCCTAGGCTTATACGCGAGTCAAAAAGTTTTCCCAGTTTTCTGTGGCAAACTTAGGGGGTCAGCTTATACACGGGTCAGCTTATACATGAGTATATACGGTATATCCATCTCAAGCCACAGCAGTAAAATAATATTTACTGAAAAAAAAATCACATTTGGTGTTACATAAAATTCCACAAGATATTAAGGATATTTTGCAATTGTACCCACCAATAAACCACTTGGGTTGCAGCAAATTATCTCGATGCACTAAATATATGCGAATTTGTCATGAACATGTGATCCAATATTCAGGATTATATAGCTTGTGTTAAATAAAGGCGGCTATGAACCACCTGATGTCGCAACTTCAGTGCAAAATGCAATTACCCATATAGTAATATTGATAGGGGAACAAGCTGCCCACCAGCGTACCAAATGAATCACATCAGATATTCAAAAATACATGCAAATAAATGGATAATACTCAATCAGATATAGTACTTATCTATATAAATGTAGTGCCGCATAGATATGGCTGAGACCCATAGTCACATGGTTCTTTAGATGAAGGCCACACACTCTCGACGCGATTCACCCTTGCACGGGTTCATCAGGAGAGATTTATAACGATATGGCAGTGGAATTATCCATTTGATGAGTGTGACCAACTTTTTACTATTGATGCTGCCTATGCAGAATCAATAGTTAAAGATAAAATGTAAAAAATAATTAAAAAAATAAAAAATATGGATATACTCACCTCCTGTCGGTCCCCGATCTCCTCAGCAGCGTTCCCGGTCCTCAGCGGGGCTGCCGGCAAATTATGTTCCCAGTGAGTCATAGCGAGAATGACCTCTGATGACGTAGCGGTCACTCGACCGAGACGTCACAAAGGTCATTTTGGCGCGAAGCACTCCTGGAACAAAGCCGCCGCATGCACCGCTGAGACCGGAAGGACTCCACGGGCCGACAGAGAGTAAGTATATCCCTATTTTTTAGGTTAATTCTATTTTTAACAGGGATATGGTACCCAGGGCCTGGAGGAGAATCTCCTCTCCTCTAGACCCTCGGTACCATCCGCACATGAAACGGTCACTTTACGGATGGTGGGCATGGACACATGCATAAAGTGAGCGTTTCAATGCATTCCTATGGCGGCGGAATCTCCTCAATTCCGCAAAATTAATGAACATTCTGCTTTTTTTTCCGCTATGAGATTCCGCTGCGGAAGAAAACACAGCATTGGCACAGCAACTGCGGAATCGCATAGGATTGCATGGGATGCATTTTGTAAGTGGGTTTTTAAGCATTTCCGCAGCGGCAAAATCGCTGCAGAAACGCTTAAAAAACGCAACGTGAGCACATAGCCTTAAAACATACCTGGCTGCAATCATGCCAGGCTCTGATTCCTGTTATCCGTGGAGAGACAGATTCCCTTTAAGTCAACAAATTCTATTTTCCAAACTTGTCTCTTGATTTTCTTCTTGAAATATTTACTATGATAATGGCTGATTCTAATGATAAGGAAGAAAACTATTGGAAGGAAGAAAGGGCAGACATAACAGATGCTAAACATGTATCTCAATGTTAGGTTGGAAATGAGTAAAAATATGCAGGTTGTAAAGTCTCACTGAGCTTTATACAGCTGTGGATTATAACTAGTATGAGCCTCAGGTATTACTTTTCTCATGCTTGATCACTCATAGGAAAAATCTGAATCCTTTAATGCCTGGACTGGGCCATTGTGAATTTACATTTTTATTACACCACACAGCAAGACCCTATCACAAGTCTCATACTAATACATGTACATACAGCGGGTGAAATAAGTATTGCGCACATCAAAAATAAGTATATTTCTTAAGGTGCTATTGACGTGAAATTCTCACCAGATGTCGGTTACAACCCATCCAATCCACACGAGCAAAAAAATCAAACAATAGATGCCAATAAATTAAGTTGTGTGTAATAATGAGAAATATGCAAATTGTCTCTGCAGAGAGGAAGAGGACACTAGAACTCTAGTGCCACCTTTTGGAAGTAGCAATAATGAGAAATAACAGAGAAAGAGTATTGAAAACACTTACGAAAATGTATTTAATGCTTTGTTCAAAAGCCTTAGTTGGTGATGACTAGAGATGAGTGAACCTCTCAAGGTTCAGTTCGGTTCGAATCGGCGAATGTCCCGATGTTCACTGAATATATTCACCGAACATACTCAAAGTCCATTGACTTCAATGCGAGGCAAAACCAAACACATAGACAACACCTTCAGGGGGGCCAAAAAGCTGACAAAACAACTAAAATTAAGTGGAGACACCAGGAAAAGTGGCATCAAAAGTTCAGTGTGACACGTACCGGCGCCTGGGAATCAGCAATACTGTTGGCGCTGTTCACCGGTACCAGGTTCTGAAGTGAAGATAGGTCACATCATGGTACACTGCTCACGCTGCAATCAGCGCTAGCAAGGGACAATGTTGAGAGTTGTATTCCACTGTTAACAGCAAGAGCAAGTGGTGGCAGCTGGGAGTATACATCAGCTGCCTGTGCTATAAATAAATAAATAAATAAAATATGACTTGGGATTCCCCTGTATTTTTGATAACCAGCTAGGCAAAACTGAGAGCTGTGGGCTGCAACCCTCAGCTGTCAGCTTCAGCAAGGCTGACCGCATGTCTCCAATGTAGTAGACACCAGTTTTTATTAAGCTGTCACAGTGTGATTTTGTGCTGTGATAATTTAACTCAATCTCAATCACGGACATGTAATGTGGGAAGGTGTGATTTTGTGTTAAGGGGTTAAGGAAAGATAGCCAGTGAATGGAAAACAATGTTATTGGTGTCCAAGTTTCATTGATCAAAAAAAAGAAGTCCATCCAGTTCAGTCCCACAGAATAGCTACTATAGCACAAACTGCTGAACAAGTAAGTGATATTTATGGGTGCTTTCATATTGCATTCTTATTCTTACCAATGCTTAGTGGTACTATGGGGGCTTATGTTTGGACCACCAGAAAAACTAGTTTTGGCTGTATGCACTGAATAGATGTTGACTTTAATGGTGCTGACAGAGTCAACATGTGCTGTGGCGTGCATTATTTTCAGGCATATATACTTACAACCAGACACTCAGTCTACTAGGTATGGGTGTCCTCCTCCAGTGGGCGTAGGCACTAATGTTGAGCGATATTTTCCGATATTACTAAGTTTCGGATCGGAATGGGTATCGCCGATACCCAAAATAGAAAAGATACCCAAAAAATATCGGCGCTACCCGATACCGATACCGGAAATCCAATGTAAGTCTATGGGAACAAAATATCGGAATTAAAAAAAAACATTCTTGCCTTGTTGGTTAATTGTACATGAAGGAAAACAACAAAGAGTGTTTTCCTTCATGTACAATTAACCAACAAGGCAAGAATGGTTTTTTTTAATTCCGATATTTTGTTCCCATAGACTTACATTGGATTTCCGGTATCGGTATCGGGTAGCGCCGATATTTTTTGGGTATCTTTTCTATTTTGGGTATCAGCGATACCCATTCCGATCCGAAACTTAGTGATATCGGAAAATATCGCTCAACACTAGTAGGCACCCAAAAATGATGCATGAAAGAGCACACATTGACTTTGTCAGCACTATTATAGTCAATGGACCTGTAGGCACATACAACTAAAATCCTTTTTACTGGGGATTTCGGAAACAAGCCCCAACAGGACCACTGAATGTGGCCAATGTGAAAAGGGCCTCACAGCTTGCTATGTATGGGGTTGCATAGCCACAGACTGGTAAAAAAGTGCATTTGCAATCCCCTGTACTAACTAGGTGGAATAAGCTAGGTCTCATGAAACAGGTATTCTTAGATATCATGTGGATGGACTACCAGAAAAAAGGCAAGCTGATGGGAGCAATGTAAAGCAGGCTAAATACGCCTCTTCATGGCAATAATATTCTGTAAGATAGTAGCCTTTTTATCAGGATAATGCATTCTGCCACACTGCAAAAGTAGAAGGTCCTGTCTTGGCCTTTAAATTCCCTAGATTTCAATTTGATGAAACATCTCTGGGTTGTGCTAGAAAAATGCATTTGATCTATGGAGCCCACCCCTCCATATTTATGGGATTGAAGGGACTTATTGCTATTATCTTGGTGCCAGATATTATAGGACATGCTCAGAGTTTTTGTAGAGAGCATACCGCAATGTTTCTGAGTCAGGACTAGTGATGAGTGAACGTACTCGCCACTACTCGTTACTCGGTGCACTCGGCAAGCACCGAACATTTCTCGGCGGGAACTCTGATCTCCACCCAGATTTTTTGGCGGACTTTACAGACCCAATCGCAATGCAAGGATTGTCTGCCAGGCAATGAAATGCCGCAGCCTTCTTTGATGTGGTGGTGCAGTGATTGGCTGGCCGCACAGCATCATCAGGGGTATAAGAGACAGGACGCCGCCCTGCTCGGCGCATTCAGCTCCGGATTGAGATAGTATAGGGAGAGCTGCTGCCAATATAGGGTCAGATTTGGGGATTTATTAGTTAGTGTGGGGTCTACCATCCTAAACTACTGAAATCCAGCTAAACCAACAGTCCTTCTAAGGACTAATGCCGGAGTATATAGGTTCCAGTGTTAGGTAGGCAGGGTATTGTACGTCGCTCTATACACATCAGTGCAAGGCCTGCAGGCACTGTATGTGTGTACAGTATATAGATCACTGCATACATCAAGAGGGTCCATTCCCTTCCTGTGTTCTGGTGCTGCTGCTGCCTGTAGGATATATTGGCCGTATATAGCTAGCCCCAGGTGTAATTGGAATATGGGCCACACATTTTTTGGTGTGGTATCTCCGTACCAGCTCATATCTGTGCGTGCTCAACGTTTGGCCAGTTTACGCTGGTTTCCTTTTTTTGTCTTGGGTGTCACTGTACTTATATACAGCAGTATTTACACCCCCCCCAAAAAAAAGGGACACATTGCAGAATATAAATGGATCTGCTTTTTATCCTTTAGGGTTATTAGGGATGTATTACATCCTATTAGGGATGTAATATATATTTTACTATTAACCCCTTCCTGCCATCGGACGTACTATCCCGTCCA
>VIAB01003506.1:70992-92223 GCA_009801035.1 Oophaga pumilio
AAAAAAAAAAAAAGTTGGAAAAATGTTTTTTACTGATTACCACTATGGGACTTTCACTTTCTGCAGTCTGATCGCTTTATAAGATAAAGCAGTGGAGCAGCATTGATATACCTTATAACCTGTCAGTGCTGTAGACATAAGTTAGTTAGATCATGCACTGCACATGATCTAACTTACTAGTGCCTGGTGACCTAGATGTCATCATGGCAATGTTGGGTCACCATGGCAGCGATCGGGATCCCGTGATGACATCGCGGGGTCTCCGATCCAAGGGCAGAGTTTCTTTCTTCGCTCTGCCTGGTCTTTAAATGCTGCAATCGCTCCAACTGCTGCATTTAGGGTGTTAAAGTGCTGAGAGCAGTGCGGGCACCGCTCGTGGCACAGAGAGCCGAATGTAAGCTATCAAAATTAGCTGTCACCTGGCGGTGAACACCCGCTCACGGCCCCTTGAGCGCAGGCGATCGCCATGACATACATATATTGCATTGGTCGGAAAAAGTATGACGTATATGTACTGCAAATATTGGGAAGGGGTTAAAAACATCAGTTTTTCAAGCAGAATATGCATAAAGAAAATAATTTTTACAAAACTCCAGAGAAAAGTGTTTTTTTTCCATTTCTTTTGGTCATTTCCTGAGCGTATTTTGCCCACAGCATTTTAACCTTTTCATTGATTTGTATTTTAAGCATAGAGCATCTTTTGACAGCCTTGAGCTTTAAAATAAGCTCAAAAGCCATACATACGAATAGCAAGTAGTTGTTATAAATTTCTTTTCATGTTCATTTTCGAGTGTTGTTTTTTTATTGCTTATTTTGTGGCGTTTTCAGCTCAAGAAATCGCAGAAACAGATGCAGCATGAATTGATGACCCCTCCCTATAGGTGGAGAATGTCCACTTCCAGTCTAATCAAAACAAGGGCCTAAAGAGCTCTTTACTCAGAATAGTTGGTGGTTTTATGTTGTGAGAACCTAGTAAAAAGGATTTCTACACTAGGCATAAAAATTCTCTTCTATTAGAAGAGTGGCAATCAAAGTTAAGTAACCATGTTTCTGTTAAAGAGGTAGGCAGCAACTAACTGATTTAATATTAAATGTCTATTTAATGTAATAATCTAATGGCTTTTCTAATATACTTTAATTACAAATATAAAGCAGTTAGATGGAGTAGACAGGAAAAGTTAGGGATTTTTTCTTTACAATCTTCCTGTTTGATGAGGTTTTGTTTGAGAATCCACAGTGCATATTGGGATACTCAAATTAAATGTCATCAGAGAACTGATGCTGTGGTCACTGCTGCAGCCTCTGTCAAAACCCTGAAGCAAAGCATCATCAGTGACATTTGTCTCAGGAGCTGGGTTAGTCCTTGCTGTAACAAGCACAAGTCTGTTGTCTGTTCCAATGTATGCTCAGTAGTGATGTCTGTTTCGAGGGTAGGGCTGGTCTCTGCTTTTCCTGCTTGCTGTGTTCCCTCCTTACAATGTGCAGACAGTGCGCTCTCTAGCATTGCTTCTCATCAGAGCCATAGAGGGACAGCATTGTCACTGTGCATTAACCCTTTTACAAGTGCAGTATATATATGGCGCAAGTTGGAAGCGGGTGTATGTAGCGGGCTCATGAAGCGAGCACTCCCCATACTCAGCAGGCGATGGCTGTGTATTACAGCTAGGACCTGCCGCTAACCATCTCCGACAGCGGCATTTAACTCGCATCGATGAGCACGCATCCTTACTTTCGCCCACGGTAATCGTGGGTCGATGATGAGCTGTCATTACATCTGGGGGACAGCTGATGACCAACGTGACTGTCATTACGGAACTCTTAAAACGCTGCCTCTGGCAGAGCATCAAAGAATACTGCAATTCCTGCTATATGCAGCATGCTAACAAAATCAATAAATAACTACCTCTGCTTTTGTCATCTTCCTGTAATATTTTCTCTTTTCTTTTTCAGAAGGTTTCCTCTTCTCCTGGAAGGAAACAGTTTGAACAGTCACACTGTTGTCCCACGTACAGACAGTGTACAGGTGTGGACTCATATCCTCATCTGTCTATTCGCAGGACGCTAAACCCTAACACATCAAGAGTGTTCACATGATCCAGAGGACGGCCCTGGCCCCCCCACACCCTGCCCAGTCGCCTACCAGAGCCAGACGGCATCAGTAGTTCCTCAAAGGTCACACATCTATCTCTGCCACATGCACCCACCAGAGCCAGATGTGAAGGGTGGGAAGACGGAACCAGAACCCTCCAGGAAACCGATAGACAACATCGGAATGTCTGATGACAATCTTCCCCATCGTGCTGCGAAGATGGAAGCTGGGGCCTTCAGGATAAGTTTCCCTCTCACTGTTTTTAGAGGAAAATTATCCCTCTCACCGTTTTTGGAGGAAATTAAGGGGGAAGCGGGAGAGGCTGTAAAACAGGGATTTTTGTGTGTACTCACTGTAACATCCTTTTCTCCGAGCCACTCATTGGGGGACTCAGGACCATGGGTGTTATGCTGCTGCCACTAGGAGGCTGACACGAAGTTAATACAAAAAAACAAGTTAGCTCCTCCTCTCCAGTATATGCTGGCTCAGAGAGAACCAGTTCGGTGCAAAAGCAGTAGGAAAAAATATTAACAACATAGAAACGTACAACATGACAACTTAAAGAACAGGCATAAGCCATTAGGCTAACAGGATGGGTGCTGTGTCCCCCAATGAGTGGCTCGGAGAAAAGGATTTTACGGTGAGTACACACAAAAATCCGTTTCTCCTTCTCCCCACTGGGGGACACAGGGCCATGGGATGTCCCAAAGCAGTCCCTGGGTGAGAAAACAACACAAAGGATTAGGCTTCACGTAACAACTGCCTAGATGGGCGCCACCGTGGCCTGCAGAATTCTTCTGCCCAGAACCGCATCCGCGGAAGTCAGAGTGAATATTATAGTGCTTCGAGAAGGTATGTAGACTGGACCAAGTCGCAGCCTTATAGACCTGTTCCGCCGATGCCTGATGGCCCAAGAAGCCCCCACCGCCCGAGTAGAGTGTGATCTGATCCCCACTGGGATGGGCTGACCTCTGACACGGTATGACTCCAGGATGGTGGAACTAATCCACCTGGCTATCGTGGCCCTTGAAGCGGCAAAACCCTTCTTATGACCTTCTGGGATAACGAACAGAGAATCAGTCCTTCTGAAGGATGCCGTCCTCGAGACGTACATTCTCAGAGCTCTGACGAGGTCCAGAGTGTGGAGAGCTCTTTCCAGGGCCCGGACAAAATGAAGGGAGATGAAAGATGACCTTTGGCAAAAAGGTCGGGGACGGCCTGAGGACAACCTTGTTCCTGATGGAAATTAAGGAAAGGCACCCGACAGGAGAGAGCTGCTAGTTCTGAAACTCATCTGATAGATGTGATCGCAACAAGGAAGGCAACCTTCCAGGACAGAAAAACCAACAAAATGTCCTGAAGCGGTTTAAAGGGGGGGTTCCTGTAGAGCGCTCAGAACCAAGTTGAGGTCCCAAGGCTCTAAAGGCATGCGAAACGGAGGTGCCACATGTGAAACTCCTTGTATGAAAGTTTTCACCCGAAGTCTTTGAAATAAGAGCGATAGCGCGGAGATTTGGCCCTTGAGCTGAGTGCCAGGCCCGAGTCCAGACCGGCCTGTAGGAACTCTAAAATGGTGGGAATGAAGACGAGAGGAGGAAGGCCACGATCCTTGCACCAAGCAAAAAATGTCTTCCAGGTACAGTGATAAATGCGTACCGACGTGGGTTTACGCGCACTAACCATTGTGGAAGCGACCTTTTGAGAAAGCCCAGCCTGGATCAAAACCCAGGATTTAACGGCCACGCTGTTAAACACAGGGCCCCTGAGTTCTGGTGGCAAATTGGACCCTGGGAAAGCGTATCTGAATAATCCGGCAGCCTTCAGGGTACGTCGGCGACCCACACGCAGCAAGAAGAGTCCGGAGCTACCAGGATCACTGAGACTCCTTCCGCCTTGACCTTCCTGATGATCCTCGAAAGTAAGGGTGGAGGGGGGAAAAATATACGGAAGACAGAAGTGGCCCCACGGAAGAACCAGAGCATCCACTCCGATTGCTCTTGGATTTCGGGACCGCGCTATAAACTGGGGAACTTTGGCATTTAGTCTGGATGCCATCAGATCCACATTTGGGGTCCCCCAGCAAAGACAGATCTGGTCGAAAA
The DNA here is from genome assembly GCA_009801035.1 of Oophaga pumilio. Classification (NCBI taxonomy): domain Eukaryota; kingdom Metazoa; phylum Chordata; class Amphibia; order Anura; family Dendrobatidae; genus Oophaga; species Oophaga pumilio. Next base: position 75,184 of record VIAB01003506.1, read on the forward strand.
CTTCCGGATGAAGCTCCCACTCCCCTGAGGCGAGCCCCTGACAGCTGAAGAAATCTGCCATCCAGTTTTCTGTGCCTGGAATGTGCACCACTGAGATTACCGAGTGGTTCTTCTCTGCCCAACGGAGAATGTGAGTTACCTCGGACATGGCCGCCCTGCTGCGGGTACCCCCTTGATGATTGATGTATGCCACAGCCGTGGAGTTGTCCGAATTCGGATGGGGTGACCCGCTAAAGATGATGGAACTGCTGCAGGGCCAGCCGTATCGCATGGATCTCCAGAATATTAATTGGGAGCCTTGATTCCCGGATTGACCAGCGGCCCTGAGCAGTGTGGTGACGAAAGACTGCTCCCCAGCCCAAAAGACTGGCATCGGTAGTCACCACTAGCCATTGAACCGGGAGAAAAGACTTCCCCTGATTGAGGGAAGAGCTCAATATCCACCATCTGAGAACCTGCCTGACTTTCAGGGATAAATGGCACCTACGGTCGAGGGAGAACGGGTTCCTGTCCCAAGCCGCCAGAAGAGCATGCTGCAGGGGACGAAGGTGCAGCTGCGCAAAAGGGACCGCTTCCATTGTGGCCACCATTTTCCCCAGTACCCTCATCGCAAACAGGATTGAATTAGGGGATGAATGACAAAGTGCGCGGGCTCCTTGTTAAAGGGCTAGGACTTTGTCTCGAGGGAGTATTACCAACCCTCGAGAGGTGTCCAGGGTCATCTCTAAAAAGGATATCTGCTGGGCTGGGACGGATTTACTGAAGTTTATCAGCCAGCCCAGGCGAGAAAGAGTATTGCAAGTGATGTGGACGGACTCCGCGCAGTTGTGGAAAGACAGACCTTTGACCAAAAGGTCGTCCAGATAGGGCACAATGACCACGCCCCGAGAGTGCAAAATGGACATGACGGCCGCCATGACCTTTGTGAACACTCGTAGCGAGGCCAAAGGGCAGGGCCGTGAATTGAAAATGCTGGTCGTGAATGGCAAAGCGCAGGAATCTTTGGTGGGTAGGAAAAAAATCGGGATATGCAGGTAAGCATCTCGGATCTCGATGGATGCCAAGAATTCCCCTTGTTCCATTGAAGTGATAACTGAACGCAGAGATTTCATGCGAAAATGACGGACCTTGACGAACCTGTTCAGAAGTTTGAGGTCTAGTATGGGTCTCACCTTTCCGTCCTTTTTTGGGACAACGAAAAGGTTCGAGTAGAAACCCTAAAACCTTTCGCTTTCTGGGACGGGGACAATGATGCCGTCTTGACGCAATGAGTCTATGGCTCGGGAAAAAGCCTCTGCCCTTGCCTCTGTTAATGGGGGACGAGGGAGGAAGAAACGTGTTGGGGGGCACGTAGCGAAATTGATCTTGTATCCGGACGACACCAGGTCTCTGACCCATTCGTCGTGGACAGAAAGCCAGGCCTGACGAAATAGAAGTAAGTGGCCGCCTACCCTGCTGGTGTCGACCGGATAAAGCGAGGAGTCATTGGGCGAAAAATCTTTGAGACATAGGTCCCCTAGATCTAGACTGTTTGGGTCAAGATTTCCATGGCTGGTTGGGCCTATAGGAGACCTGGGGATCCTCTGTCCCTGCGTGGAGAGCGCCCTGACCCAGAAGAAGTAGTGGTAGTGGATCAGCCCGGATTGGAGCGAAAGGATCGGAAACAGAATTGTTGTTGTCTGCGAAAAGGACGCCCAAGTCTCTGTTTGGGAAGAAATTTGCTCTTCCCTCAAGTAGCATCGGAAATAAGCTCATCCAGCTTTTCTCCAAATAAGCGGTCACTCTGATAAGGAAGAGATGTGAGATACTTTTTTGACGCAGAGACCGCTTTCCACTCTCTGAGCCATAATGCTCTTCTGATCATGATGGCATAAGCTGCTGACAGAGCAGCACAGCCGGCCGCATCCAAAGATGCGTGTACCAGGTAATCTGACAGAGAAATTTGGCTGGCAAGGTGCACTGCCTCCGGGGGAAGATTACTGCTCTGAATGAACTTAGCTAGGGTCTCCGACCAGAAGACCATTGCCTTAGCTACCCAGGCTGCAGCGAAGGATGGAGAGCCGAACCTGAGGCCTCAAATACCGAGCGAACCAAATTTTCTATCTGACGGTCCGTGGGATTTTTAATGGATGATCCATCTGGCACAGATAGAAGAGTTTTTGATGCCAGGCGAGATACTGGGGGGTCTACAAACAGGAGATTCAGCCCAATGTTTCCTTCGATCAGCTGAAAAAGGATACTTCGCCTCAAGGGGTTTTTGTCCTGTGAAGCATTTATCCAGTCGCTCCCTGTGCTGATTAACTATGGCCCGAAACTCAGGGTGAATGGCAAATGCCTTATGAGGGCGTTTAGTCCTCTTAAAGGACACGGCATGATTCGTAACGGAGCCGGAATCTTCCTCAACCTTTAGAGTCTGGTTGACCGCTTCAATCAGCGAATTCACCGTTTTCTGAAAATCTGGCAAATTCGGATCCAAGGAACTGTCCAATTCATACTCAGACTCGCGTTCGCTGCTGACTTCTGGAGAGAAGAGCGAGAAACGGAGCTCTCGGACGATAGGTCACGTGTTTGCTCTGGAGACGTGCTACAGATCCGTTTACTAGACGTCTGTAGGCTTCTAGAATGCTTCCGGCCCCTGCTAACAGACTGCTTTCGTCTGAGGGAGGATCCGTCTACATCAGTCCTGCTAACGCTCTGGTCCCCAGAAGGATCACGGAGGGATTCAATCGCTTTGGCCAGAGAAGCCATGGATTGTGAAAGTGACGAAGCCCACTCAGGAAGACTAAGTACACTGGGCTCGGTGGCGGTGTAGGGCTCCTGAGCACATTTGGGGTCACAGGCTTGAGACAGTGGTGAACTCTGAGCCTTAGGAAACGTAGACTGGCAGGAGGTGCATGACGTGAAGAAGACTGCAATAGCCTTGTTAGCCTTTTTAGATGCTTTAGGCTGGAACATTGTACCCTTCTATGTGTCCCCTTTAAAACTTTGGGTTTCCTGTAGTGAAATGGTTACAGCAGGGAGGAGGAGGGTGGTATAGAACAGTGCTCCCTTACCCAGATCCTGTGTCCCCAGGTCCTTCTGCATGGCACTTCAGCTGCTGAGCCTCCCCAGAGAGTGCAGACACCTGCGGTGAGTTGTCCCTGACAAATTGCCTCAGGGACTGCTGCTGGATGCCAGCGTGTCCGGAGGGTCCGTGGGAGGGTAGACAGCCGCCGAGATAAGGAGAAGCGCCAGAAAAGTGGGCGAAGCCCCCGGAACACATCAGAGTGGGCGAGGATTCAGGTTTCGGCCTGCAGAAGGCCAAAGCCGGGGACTAAATTTATCGGCGCCGGCTGGCGCCGATGCAGGGGGACCAGGTGGTGCCGCTGCTGCCAGGATGAGCCCCACTTATGCCAGTGCCGCCCCAGACCGCCTGTCCAGAGTCCTCCAGCCCCGGAACTTACCCGAAGCTGCTGGGCGGCAGGTAAGCCAGTGATATGCGGCGGGTACGTGTCCTCCTGCTGTCGCTGCTGGTCATGGACGGTGCAAGGATAAAGAGATAACCCTCAATCCACCATCCCTATAATAGGAAGGTGGAGAGGGACCACCTGCCTCCTTGCACCACCCGCTTTAACAGTGGTGGTGCAGTGGGGGCTGCACGGACGCCAAAAAAGGGGCCTCCGTACATACAAGGGGTTAAAACCCCTAGGATGGGACAGGGCTAATTGTCCGGCATTAGGCCTGGCTGCAGAAGAGAATACATGGAGGCGACACTCCATGTGCTGGTCCGTTAAGGTTGCGGGGAGATCGGTGTCCTTTAAGGGACCAGTCGCCCCTAAAAAGCAACCCAGGCATGGCATCCCACCTAGCAGGAGTGGACACGGGGAGGCGACACTCGCCGTGCTCGCACGTTGATGGTTCGGGGAATCGGAGCCTTGAAAGGATCTGTCGCCACTTCGTTCAATGGAAAAAAAATAAAAAAGTAAAGGGTTAAAAATGAAAAATAAAATAAAAAAATGGCTTTTGGTCTGAAGACCAGACCCATGTGCCTCCTACGGACACTAAGCAATAACTGGTTCTCTCAGAGCCAGCATGAGGGTGTATACGGCAGAGGAGGAGCTAACTTTTTTTTGTAATAACTTAGTGTCAGCCTCCTAGTGGCAGCAGCATAACACCCATGGTCCTGTGTCCCCCAATGAGGCGAAGGAGAAGCTAGATAATTTTTATACCTTTTACAGCTGTAGAGTTCAGTACCGCAGCCTCCAAGCTGCCCGGCTTCTCCCTGGTGGCCAGGTTTCTAAACTAAGGCCGGGGTCACACTTGCGAGAAACTCGCACGAGTCTTGCACCTCAATACCCGGCACTGCCGCCGGAACCCGGGACCGGTGTGTGCGGCTGCATGTATTTCTATGCAGCTGAACGCTCCGCTCCGAGTGCCGAGTATTGAGGTGCAAGACTTGTGCGAGTTTCTCGTAAGCGTGACCCCGGCCTTTGTCCCGGCCTCCATTTAGGGCCTACTCATGCAGCCAGGACACACCCTGGCAATCCAGCCAGTCAACACGGGCTTTCCCATGCTCTCCGCACACTGCTCTCACCCAGCGCCTTACTTCCTAGACTCTCTGGGAGAAAAAAAAAATCGATAGAGGGAAAATGGGCTTCGGCGAAGGGGTGAAAAAAAACACATTGTACAGTGACAGGATCCTACTGAGCACACATCGGAATTGACAACAGGCGCATGATCAGTAGAGGAGGAACTAGTCTAGCCCCCCGAAACGGTCGTCAATGATGATGCTTAGTTTCAAGATGAGGAATGAAGCTGTGGTCAGTGCCCTCTGATGACGTCTTGTTTGAGTATCCCTGCGTGAACTGGGGATTTTGAAACGTAACGTCAAACAGAAAGTTGGTTAAATAATAAGCAGTAATGATTGTAATTAATGAATATAGGCAATTACCTTACAAGGGCTTAATTTTTTTTTTAACTTTTCTGTTTCAATACTAAAGGGTATGCCACACTAGTGAGATCGCTACTGCGTCACCATTTATGACGCAGTAGCGATCTCGTTAGCGACGCAGCTGTGTGTGACATGTAGCAGCGATGTGGCCCCTGCTGAGATGTCGCTGATCGCTTATGAACGTTCTGAGCCGTTTTTTGGTCGTTGGTGTCCCGCTGGTGAGCATGAATCGCTGAGTGTGACACCCTTTATGAACGACTTCACCAGCGTCGCAGGTGGGACTAGGTTTTCCCAACGACCGCAGAGGTCGTTATACAGATCGCTGATGAGTTGTGTTTGGAATCACAGATCGCTGATGAGTTGCGTTTGGAATCTAACTAGCGATCACATAGCGATCGCACTAGCGATCTCGCCAGGTCGTGTCGTTGACGTGATCACTGGTGCGATCGCTAAGTGTGGCAGTGCCTAAAAGTTCATTAACCACTGACAACTTTGCAAACCTTGCAACCATTTGTCACTTTCACAACACTCACTAGATCACACAGATTAGCTGTACATGGCCATGTGTTTTACTAGGAGGATAAACCAGCTGGGACATTTCAGAAAGTCCAAATATCTGCCTTGATAGTTTAGTAACAAGAAACAATATTATTTTCATACATTTATTATAAAGTTATAATTTTTATACAAAGCAACTAAGAAGTGAAGTCAGATGCTGACTAGCTCCTATCTAAGAGTGGGGCCACACAAAGTCAAACATTTGCATGGAGTCACACATTCAGGTGAGAATTCTGTTGAACAAGCCAGTTGATTGTTTCCAAGAGATGAGACATCTGGTAATGTTGAGCGATATTCCGGAAGGCATCTACCTGCTCCAAGAGAGCCTGCAAGTCAGAAACATAAGTAATGTGTAATTATGAGATTCCAAATTCAACTTCAGTGACCAGCCCCAGGCAGGTGCTGTCAAGGCAAATAAAATTTGGATACAGAGAAGAGCAAGCAAGGTTATTAAGGGAATGAGTGAATGACAAAATCAAGACAGGTTATCAAACTTGGGGATATTCCATCTGGAAAAACTAAGGCTTACAGGCAATCTCATTACAATATACAAATATATGGAGGGGACAGTACTGAGATCTTTCTAATGATCTTCTTACATCTTGGCCTGTAGTGATGACAAAGGGGCATCCTCTACATCTAGAGGAAAGAAGATATATTCATAATCATCACGGACAATTCATAATTGCACGAGCAGTGAAACAATGGCTTTTTTTTGGACACAACATCTAACAATAGATTCAATATATATAAAAAAAAAAAAGTTTGAGGGCCTGGATGCCTTTCTTGATAAATATAATAAAGGTTTTAGATACTAGATTCTGTGATGGTAGGTTTATCCAGAGAACTAGTCTGGTTGCTGTATGTGGAGTTGGAAAATATTTTTTCCCTTAATATGGGGCAAGTAGCATGTGCCTGATGGGGTTTTTTGCCTTCGTCTAGAGCAACATGTTATACGTTGAACGCCTTTCAACCTCAAAACAATGAATACTTTTAATAGACAGTAATAAGTACCTTCATTGAAATAGTAAGACTGAAGTCTCCTGCACAGTTGCAGTATACTGGCATGTTCGCTTCTTTTACTCCTTTACACTTCAAACACATCTGGAAACAAGACCAAATAAACCACACTAAATACATGAACAACCAATACACAAGCCAAAACTAGAAGATTACACAAACTCACCAAATCTTGCAGCATAAAAGCCATCATCTTCTTCTGCAGGGCTTCCACTAGTGACATTTCTATGCTGTCCGTGTCATACTCCGCCTGGCAGTTGGAACAAATCCACTGTGGCAGCACAGACCCATCCTGTAATGGTGATCAAAGGTGAGAAAGATAAAACACACCGATACAGCTGAAAAGCAGCTAAGACTAATGCAGACACCAGGCTAACCTGACTGAGAGAAGGATCCTTGCACAAGTCCAGGTCTCGGCAGAAATTACAGCTTCTGCAGATGATTTCAGGAAGTATGTAGGAGCGGCATGGATCCCGAAACTGTGCATCGTCTGAGAATTCCCCAACATCAATAAGGCGCAAGAGATCTCTTTTTAATTTGTTAACCTGGTTGGTTATGTTTGAATCCAGAGAAAGAACCTAAAGAACCAAAACAGCAAAATAATTCAGATAAACAACTCAATATACGCCTTTTTCTCATTCAACCATGCTTATTACGGGGGCAGCACGGTGGCTCGGTGATTAGCACTGTTGCTGCGCTGCAGTGGGGTCTTGTGTACAAACTCCACCAAGGACACCATCTGCAAGGAGTTTGTATGTTCTCCCCATGTTTGAGTGGGTTTCCTCCGGATTCTCCTGTTTCCTCCCACAATTTAGGGATTCTAGATTGTGAGCCCCAATGATGATAATGTCTGTGAAGCTGCGGAACATGTTGGCGTAATAATAAAATAAATAATAATCCATGCCACGTATTCCATGCCAAGATGTTTAGGGATATCTACAATATTTTGGACTACAAGGCCTTGGAAATTTATGATCCTAGTTTTCTCATACTCAAGCTACCCACCAATCCATTATCGCTTTGGGTGCTGTTCCCACTCAATAACCACCTTTGAATCTGGTGAATGTATTGTCCTCTAAGGTCATATGTGCTGATAGTGTATATAGACACGTGTCATTCTGATGCGACAATGCACACCTTGCATTGCAAAGGGTGAAGTCTGAGGTGACATCGCCAGCATAAGTTGATTTCAAATGAATGATCTTTGATGATGTGCTAAACCAGCACTGTGCTACACATGATCATACCCCATACCCCAAAGCCTCTCAAGTGGATATTTGGTAAAAAAACAAACAAAAAAAAAACGATCAAAGTCAATGAATCCGAACTTTTGAACAGTATGGTTACAACTTTCTCTTCTGTGAAATTTGATATTATCTGCTGCTGACATCTTGTTATGAACTAATTTGATAAGTTGCTGTCCAATTTGGAAAGGTGTTAAAACAAAAAAAGAATCTAAAGAGCTTTGCATAATAAAGTTAAAATCAAAAGGTGCGTTGGGTTGAGGGGGCGCTATCCATTTACATGTTGGCATTGGCAGCTGCTTTAGGTTACTTACAGGCATGTCTCATTCTAGCACCTTATGTGCACTTTGAGCCTTTGTAATATGAGAATTTGAGGTAGCAGGTTTTGCATTGAGTATTATTTTTAGGATTTTTTTTACAAAAAGTATATAGCAGAGTCCCACTATCTGCACCTTAATGTGGTGCCAGCTGTGTGCACGCTTTGTGGCTGTTTGCATTTATTGTCAAATATTGGATATTAAATATACACTACGCCCAGTTATCTACCATGGATTTTTTGTTGCCCCTATATTCTGACTGTGTACTAATTCCCAATTTTTATGCATATTTTTACATATGCTTTTATATTACATGAATAATAAAGTCATTTACATTTATTATGACGAATTTGGTTTGTATGTCATTAATTTTGATTTGTAGGTAGAAAAATATTCAGAGTTGAGAGTCCTCAGTGGTTGATACCTTTTAATGGCTAACTGAAAAGATGGTAACAAATTGCAAGCTTTCGAGACTGCTCAGGTCTCTTCATCAGGCAAAGACTAATACAAAATCTGATGAATCACATTTATACGCAAAATAGCACAGAAATAATGTCACAGTGATCAAAAGGGAAAATCTATTGTTGCCGGGTACCGGCATGTGCAGTGTGTCCACCATTTTCTTCCAGGAAGATGAAGTAGAGGGCCGGGGGACGGAGCAAGAGGGTCCAGGGATGGCAAACGTACCGGGTGGTCTCAGGGGACCCCATTTCGCTATCCTCTGATGTGCTAGATAATATCAGAGGAGAGAGAAAAGAATTGAAAATCTGACTTTTTTTTGCGATTGCCGTTATTCGGTGAATAACGGCTATCACAAGACTGGGGACAGTAATAATCCGACACAAATCATGTTCTCTGGTGTCTCAGCTACCCCCGGTAGCCGAGATCCCGGAGATTTTTAGACGATGGGGCGCGCTATACACTTATTTCTCATCGCCATTAAAGAGCAGTGCTGAGGAATAAGGCCCCTTAACTGTCGCCGTTAAAAGGCGTATCAGCGGTCGTTAAGGGATTAAAGGGGTTTTCCATTACTGAACAACACCAGCTACACAGGAAAATATACTATAATTTACATTGTGTTTCAGAGCTGAGACTTTATCTCCTTACAGACATGGTCTGACCAAATAGCAAAGGCTGCAGCCGATCAGCGACCACTAATCAGCTGCAGCACTCGTGATGGAACAATATCGTGACGGAACAAGGGCACATGACTTGCTTGGTTATGGCAGCTAAGTACACCATTATTTATTTTTTTTCCATTGTGTTGCAGTGAACGAGAATGAAAATACATTTTGTCATTAATAAGTGTTCTTTTTTAGTTTTACTACAGGAGCATAAAAAAAGCATTATATTCATGACCGAATGCATAAACCCAAAGCCACAAGAGGAAGGCGAGCAACCGATCACAGAACTATAGCGACTAGTAAACCACTTCAACTTTTTATCTGCACTTCATACAGTAAGCTTCCAGGACAAGTAAACCTCTTAAGAACCCTGACACTTTAGGTCACGTTTACATTAAATAGAATACCGTATTTTCTATTTTAGCAGACAGTAACTACATAAGTAATGTACCTTTATTCCTAGTTAAATATCTAACACTATCGGTAGCAATTGAAAAACAAAAAACGAAAATGGCTAAAGAACACAATACACATTAACAATGCTCACCTTACAAACGTATTTAATGAATTCCAAGGCTGGATTATTGAGAGGCAGATGGGATCCGGGTAAAATGGGGAACATTTCAGAAGGCTCGGTCACATGGCGTGTTCCAGTCACTTTTTTCTGGATCTTCTGTGTGATTGTGAAGAAGTTTTGTGTAAGCTCATTCGCTACATAATCTTGAGAAAATGTAATGAGTCCTAGAAGACGGAACAGACCCAATTAAAAATTGGTCCTAAATTTTCAGTAGTAGCAAGTATCATTAATGATTATACAAAAAAGCTTGTTATATAGTGTGCAAATCTGATCAACATTATTATATACCCGAACAAAGAACGTGCAGTAATTACCTGGCCTGGCTACATAGTAATCATATGGTTGCCATCTAATTAACGGCATATACAGTATAACCATTAACTGTGCACCCGCCATGTATTTGGTGCAAAAATTTCTGCATCTCTTGGCAGGAAAAATGCAGATTTCACACAAACTAATGAGTGGCGATAAATCTGAACCAAAAAAGCTCGTTTTTACTTGCATTTTTGGCGCAGATTTTCCCCCACTCATTAGTAGTGGTCAAATCTCCTGCAAAAAATGCTGAAAGCATAGCGATGCTGCAGTTCTAAATCTCCAACAAATCTGAAAGTCACAAATAAGCAACATGTGCATGAGACTTCAGGATTCTCATTCACTTTGCTGAAGTCAGGAAACCCTTCAGATTTTGTGACAAATCTGCACTGAAAAAATGCAGCAGAAATACAATGTGTGTACACAACCTTAAAGGGGGTTGTCCACTACTTGGACAACCATTTCTTCAACCAAATGTTTGGCCCCGATAAAATAAACAAACCAATACTACCTCCCATGCTTGCACTGTTCCAGCGGTATCAGCACTTGCGGTCCCGGGGCTGTGATGTAGTGGAATGACACATGGTGCCAGGTGACCAATCAGCGCTGGCGTCACTGCCCCCACCTCCTGTCAAAATGAACATGAAGAGGAAGTCCAAGATCAGCTGCAGCCCGGACTTCCGCTTCATGTTCAGTTTGTACGAAGGCGGGGACAGTAATGCCAGCGTTGATTGGGCGAAGGGCACCACGTGTCATTCAAACTGAATCACAGCCCCGGGACCGCAAGTGCCGACACCGCTGGAATGGAGCCGACACGAGAGGTGAGTATAGGCTTGTTTACTTTATCAGGGCTGAACATTTAGTTTAAGAAGTGGTTGTCCTAGTAGTGGACAACCCCTTTAATGAGTTATATGCTTCAGTAATGATGGCGTGCACACTCGTTATGTAATTTACTCTCTGAAGTGCTTGTATGTTGAAGGTTTTATAACAGATCTTAGATGTGTTCCTTACCAGGCATGGCCCCAGCTTCTCCCACTGGTTCTTGTGATACTTGGCTGTTCTGCCGTCGCTTTATTGGAGTGCTGCCTGGAGCATTACGTCTCAACTCTTCACGCATACTATGATAGACCGCCACAATGTATGCTGTAGGAAAATAACAATGTGATGCAAGTAATATCAAAGCTAAAAGAATACATCACGTGAGCGCCACCAGAGTTCAATACTAACCAGAGACAATCATTAGGAAATAGCTCTGACATGACGCTGCCTGGGGCAAATACTGAACTATATTCCAGTTGTTCTCCAAGCTTTCCTCCACCTGATCCTCTGGCTGCTCACTGTCTGACTGTGCATCTGCATCATCTTCCTCATCATCGTCTTCACTTTCATCCCCTTCATCGTCCTCAGATTTCTTCTTCTTACCACTCTGTCACAAAAGGAGCCATATTGATTCATAATGATGCACAACAGAGCAAATTAGGAATATTTTATAATATTTCTTTGGGCACAAACCTCCCCATAGTGCACACTAGAAGGTAATTTCCCCTTGATCCCTCCATAGTTTGCAGGGTCCATCCATAGAAGAAACTCCCAACATCGAGAAAAGGAGATTGTAATTGAGTGAAATAGTTCCTTGGTGTGAATACTGTAAAGAGACATCATTGACATGGCTTCACCAAAAAGATGGACACATATGTCCAAGACATAAAGAAGGCACCTACCTCTGGGTAATGTATTCCACATAAGCAATGGCATCTTCCACTCGACGCTTCTTAGTGCAGAGGATGATGCGATTGAAGTTGGCGTATACAACAGACGAGCCAAGCCTTTTAAATTCAGCTACCAATCTATTAGAGAACATATGTGTGATTTAACAATTCATTTACTACACAGCATCATTTCAAAATCAGGGCAATCTAATATTTAAATATCCCATGAAATAAGATCACAGAATAGATTTACAACCAACACTAATTAAGCTATATTCTACACTGATAAGGGTTGTCATTAATTTTACATAACACAATAGTCAATGGTTTTACACTGCATAAAAACAGCAGAGAAAAATCTTTTTCCATTACAAGCATTTTCATCTTTAAAAGGGAAGTCTGCGACCAAGAGTATGATGACTTACCCTTAGGATAAGTCATTAATATATCAGTCGTGTTTGATACCCGTAACCTGCCAGTGCACAGCCGATACCTGGAGCCAGGACCCCCATTGCTCCATACATGGTGTAGTGCCGCACTGGAATATTGCAGCTCAGCGCTCACCAAGGTGAACGTGATCTGACGTACAATACATGAGAACAGGCACTAGACAATGTACGGTGCTTTGGTGTTCTGGCTCCATACAAATAACTGTTAGTCAAGACGAATCCAGGTTCCAGCTCAGCGGTGGAGTTGCCTGGTGTCAAAGTCCACAGATCTGATATTGATGACCTATTATAAATCAATGTTGTATCCCAAATGATCCCAATTCAAACCTAAATCATTTTACTCACTGTAGAAACAACTTTTTCATCATATTGTGGAGAGTTCGATGAAGGGCAGGGTCATAAAGAAGTGAAGATGGGCTCCTTAGCCACCGGTAGAAGTGCATGACTTGGTTATCTGCATATACATTGTGGTACTGAGTAATTTCCTTCACCCAACCAACCACCATACTCTTCAAAATCCTAAAAAGGTTAAAATAAACAATTCTTCATTCTCCACAAATGACTACTGATCAATGCATCATTTAATGGCACAGTTTTATCCAATGGTACTGCTACAACGGATTCTCAGATTCTGAAGGTTTTACATGGTTGTTTGTTAGATTTGTGTTATATACATCAGTGACATACCTGTAAGTGTTGGAACAAAGAGCAGTCTCATCATAACTGGCCACAGCATTGGCCTGATTCCCAGTAACCATATCCTCAAGAGATGCTTGCTGCAACACATCAAAACTGATCCCAATGCTGCCAGCTCCTTCCAGATCATTGATGTGGTGCGATTGCAGGATACTGTTTACAGCCAGGCTCTGAATATCAAGCTCTACGCACACTAGGACAAAAGAAAAAAAATCATCAAAATGAAAGTTTACAGAGACAAATATTTTCTGCATGTCTTATGATTCAAAATGAAGTGCTGCAAAATTTGACAAAAGTTTCTTTGATATTTGAAGAGATTACTAAGACTACATTGCAACAGGTGGTCTAATGAAAACGTAAACCTTGTTGTACATAAAAAAATAAATTGAAGGTTTGGGGTTTTTTTTTTTGCTAGTGTCGCACACTTGGATTTACCAAAATTCACATGTATCTAAAGTCCTATAAAAGAGAGCCATTTTACCAGTGTTATAACAGCCAGCATTATTGATTTCCACAGAGGCCTTCTCATCAAACTCCATAATCAAGCGGTTATCATCAGCTTCTTTTCCTCCAAGATCAGGTCGGGAGCTTGGCGAAAGCCAAAGGAGGTGATTATGTCGTCGAAGATGTCTTGAAAAGAACAAGTCGGACCCAAATGTGGATACATCATCAGGTAGGTTGCCAATAGGGAGGTGGTAATACCTAAAAGAAAAAAAGATCTAAATAGCAATAGCCAAACTAAGGCCGTTGTCACACTAGCGTATCACATCTGATGCAAGAGCATTAGATGCGATATGTTATGGACACTCGGCTCCTGCTCCGCTGCGAGCGAGATCCGAGAGTCAGTGATCTGTGCTCCGAACCTCTAACATGAGAGACTCGCAGAACAGTTGTGGAGGAGACGGAGAAAGTAATTTCTCCATCTCCTCTGCCCCTGGGTGATACCTGAGTGCAGTGCGATGTTTCACATGCACCCATAAGACTTATATGGATGCATGTGATCAGTCTTGCATGCAATCGCAGCATACTGCGTTTTTATCCTGTCTGATCACGATCCGATCAAGAAAAAAACGCCATTGAGAACAGAAGCGTAGGAATAAATTGGTACAAATGCAATCCAAACAGATAGTGCAACCATGATGAGTCAAAAAAGGCCAAACAGACCATATCGCCATCTTGGGTGTGAAACACTGAAAACTCAATACTACATGCGGAGTACTAGTACAAAAAGAAGCCATGATGGTAGTTGCCAATCATATTTAGCTCCAATTCTGAAACCCACAGTGACGTAGCCAAGTTCACAGCGCAGTATTCGATATGCAGATGCAATCTGATAGAACACGTTACCTGGCCATCTCAAACGCCTGAGAAAGACAGCTGTCTAAATTAAGATATTGACGTATCATGCGCCGGGCTCCATGGCGCTGCCAGTCCAGGACATTATAACTGATGTCATCCGTGACATGCACAGGAACAAACGGAAATTCCTCTAGAACAGGCATCCCACTTGTCAACCTCTTCGGGGACCAGTTAGACTGCAATGCAATCAGAGTTGGACCACGTCGCTCGTCCTATGAAAACAATGATTGCACAGGCATTAGCCGCCATTAGTTTACACCAGCTCAGTCAGCTCCTATGTGGGTATGTACTTTACCTTGTAGCTCAGAAGAAGCCTCTGAATGGCCCGATATACTGTCTTTAAATCAGTCTCTGCTCGAACCTCAAAGACATGTTTCTCAGGGGGCAAAAGCTCAGGGTCAACCCTTTCCTGCATTGCTGTGTGTTCACTGGTATACATACTGCTAAGGTTTGGCATCTGGTTACTGCGAACCTATATAGAAGGATCAAAATTAGGGGCTTGATGCCTTAAGTCTTGGGGCTAAAAACAAAAAAATCAAACTTACTGTGTCCAGCACAAATACCGCAGACTTTCTCTGTGATGGTATGAAAAGACCAAAAAGAGCCTTGTTCCCCTGACAATTGTGGTACAAGTAAATGTGTCTGATACTGCCTGTGAAGAAAAACGACATACATTCAGATAGTCTAGGATTGTTTTCTCAGTACACAAGTTGTAGCCTGCAATTTCATTCTTGGTACCTGGCTCCAAATAGCTGTACTGCGCTAGGGATCTCATATCCAAATGGTCCAATTCGAAAGTGTCAGCTTCTCTACCCGACAAGTGGCGAACCATTTGTTTGTTCACCATGCAAACACAACCAAGCTGGATCACTGCCCGCAGCAAAAGAGGGACCTAAGCGACGGAGGGAAAGAAAAATCATTACTTGATGCCTTCGTTCTTAACCCACATTTTGCTATCCTCACACTGGGCACATCTACAGGGTCTACCATAAATGCAAGATAGGCGAGGGTCCGACAGGTGGATTTCACACTTCTCAGATACACTTAAACTACACGAGACACCGTGAGTGACAAACAGCCAAGAGTTGACCTTGGAAGGGCCATTTGTGACCAAGTACCTGTGTTTCATACACTCCTTCTATGTCTGGAGCAGACAGATCAGCATTAATCTCATTGATGTGTTCCTGGTACATGTCTTCTGGTACAGAATATTCATACAAATTATACACTGGGTTAGAGCGAGGCAAGATTCTGTTCACCTGTAGAAATAAGAGTGCAAGTCTTCAATTTTATGGCAGATGAAGGCTTCGCCTTTCATCCAGTCGCAGTAATATACATGAAAAAGAATATTTACAAGGAATGTTTCATCCAAAAAGGACTTATTTTTATTTTTTTTTTTAAATGTGTGTTAAATTTTTTTTTTCCCATTTTTTATATCACAATTTGTTATATAAAAAAAAATAGAAGTCTTACACTGTCCATGTGGACTTACACAGCTAGAAACACAGGAGCCATTATTCACAATAGGCAGTCAGTGCTGAGCGCTACTGTCACAATAACATTTGCTCAAGCTTATTCGATGCTTCAATACAAAAACATAGTGTCTGAGCCTGTTCATTGTGGCTCATGTACATATGTTGTTTCCTGAAACAGGTGGCATAACCTGGAATAGCCACAATGGCCAGTGCAAAAGTTGCAAGATTTCTACATTTTATAATACAGATTGTGATGGGATTAAAAAAAAAAAGTCTCTGTTCTCTGATGCATCTTTGCAGGCAGTTATTGAGCCATCATCTGCGCCTATTAAATACCGATGTAATCCTGTGACACTGGCATTTCCAGTGTACGTCCTGGGAGTGAGCTCTTCTAACCCCCCCATCAGTGCTCCCAGTGCCAATGGGCTGTCATGACAGCCAGGGGTCTGCTGAATACTCCTGTGCTTATAACTGTACTCATGTGAAAGCCAGTCAGTGGCTGATGTTCATAAGAGACTGTGATTTTTTCTATATACAGCAATTCTGTAGAATTGCTGTATATAGCACAAGTGATCAGAAGACTACAGGTTCAAGTTCCCCAAAGAGGACTAATAAATACAATAAAAAGTAAAAAAAATGTTTAAAAAAAAGAAAAAAAGTTCAAATCACACACCATTAAATATTAAGAAATAATTTTTTTTTTCAGAAACACAAAGTCCGATGTATCAAAATATATAGTGAATTAATCAAATTGGTAAATGGCGTAAAGAAAAAGAAACAATTTTTAAAAAAGAGCCAGAAATGTGTTTTTGGTTACTGCAACAGCGCAAAAAAAAATAAAAGTGCAATAACAGATCATGAAAACATTCACTCCCTGACGAAGGAAGACGCCGAAATGCGTGTCAGGGTGGACGCATCCAAGGGACAGTCCCCATTCTCATCGCATCAGGTAACATCTACATCATGGTTCCCAACCGCAGAGTGTCACTCTAGTAAGAATCTACCTTCATTTACCATCAACATCATCCATATATTATTTTTACTTATCTGATTCAGTTGGCACTTTCTGCTGATATTTTAGGCACCATTGCACATGCACTTTATCTGACTTTCTTGCCTATTACCAATACAATACTTACCTGTACATGTCTCCCCTACATCAGTCTTATATATTTTTCATCAATACACTAATATGGACATCATCAGGTTTCCTTCCATGATCATGCACTTTCTAATTTGTGTAATATATATATAATTTGCTATATATTAG
>VIAB01003507.1:60522-78915 GCA_009801035.1 Oophaga pumilio
CCTGGGAAGTTAGTTCAAAAAAAGCCCCAGTGGCCAGTGTGAAGATGGCAAGATTTCTATTTTTCGTGCGTAATAAAGATTGTGATCTAGAAAACAAAAAAAGCATTGTAAAGTTAAAAAAAATAAAAATAACACAAAAGTCTGTAGGTGTAAAACTAGTTTTTTTTTTTAAATCCAAGTGGGTGTAGGCCTCAGATTTTCTCTAAAGGAGTTGTCTTGAGAACACCGCCCAGTTGGATAAAAAGACTAGAGGGTCATATCTTAGGAAAGGAGAAAAGCAGGAACAAAAAATACATACTATACCAGATTCTGCAGAACGGCAGCTTTTACACCAGTATTATGTATTTATGGCAAGTGCTAGGCCCTCGTTAATGCCTGCTCCCAGTAGACTATGTATTATTCCATACAGTTTTGTTGTAACAGCAGTTTTTCTAGAATGGCTCCTGTACTAGACTTGGGCAATGCTACTTATGCACCTTTTCCCAATATACGAGGATTAATATTTACTCGTATTTAGTGACATTTTCACTTTAGAAACATTCTGCAGGTATAGGATGGTCTCGTCGTGTAATAGTATGAACTTTCAGATAAGTGCACATTTTGAGTCATTCAGAGAAGCTGAGTAATAAAAGTATTGGAGCAGAGGAGGAAGAGATGAGACGTGTGATCCGCTGCAGACCTCTTATTTCTTTATGGGTTTTAGCTGCTGTGCAGTTAAGTACTGATGAATGTCACATCCCTTGGTCCTTGAAAACAGCCCTTTATTGTGTCTTACACTTTACAAATGCATGATAATGGGGTATGGCGTTAGAGCCACGTGCCTGACCACAAGTGAATTCATTGGCTGCGGAGAACAATTTTATTGTCCTTTTTATGTATCTGGTAATATTCAGTATTTTATTGGACCTCTGCTTTGGCTGTTAGAGTACTCACATTTTTTTACAGCCACATTCCAGGAACCTTGACTTATAAATTAATTCAAAATGGCCTTGTGGTATGATATGCAATAAGGCCTCAATCAGACGTCCGATTTTCTTACATACAAGAAAAACAGACCGATGAGTCTTGATCAGAGTCTTGATCAGAGTCTTGATCAGAGTCTTGATCAGAGTCTTGATCAGAGTCTTGATCAGAGTCTTGATCAGAGTCTTGATCAGAGTCTTGATCAGAGTCTTGATCAGAGTCTTGATCAGAGTCTTGATCAGAGTCTTGATCAGAGTCTTGATCAGAGTCTCTCGTATGTGGAAGAAAAATAAAAATCTCCACCTTCTCCTTTCTGACAGTCCGTGAAAACCGGACCGCTCACAGATGGCATAGAGTTTCACTGACGATTTTGATCTGACGCTCGGATCAAAAATGGACATGTCTCCAAAATTTTCTGCAGACCACTCTGTCCAGAGGAAAAATCTGACATGTCCACAGCCTCACAGAATATCAGGGGTTCGAGTGCTATCAGTGAAAATCATGGATGGCATTTGTATGAAAAATCATGTGTGAACGAGCCCTTACACTATAGAATCGCGTATTGTGTGATTTTAAAAAATTCTATTGAAATGCGTCCCTCAAGTTCTAACACAATACATTAGTAGATGGCCGTGTTCCTCCTTAACTCTCCTTGATTTTCATTACGGACTCTCAATTTCTTATGATACAGTTTCAAAAATGTATTGTGTCGTCCAAGAAAAACCTTTTGACAGACCGTAGATCACATCACAACCTATGGATGACCCATAGACTTATGTAGCATGAGCAATTCCCAACAGAATATCGCAAAATCAATTTTTTTTCCAAAGCTGGCTTACTCCTGCTCCTCTCATCTTGTGAAATGTTGAGCGCTGTCTGTATTTTGCAAGCCCAGTACTAATTACTACACTTATTCTTAGGAGGTCTTGGCTTCCTCCTGTTATTTACATTGTCTGACCTTTGTGCCTCCCCTTCAGTGGGTCATGTCGTTATTTGGTCCTGGCAGCCCTACATTAGAGCAGATGCATAGGGTGGGCTGCATGTTGGCTCCAGCAGATCAAAGGACCATGCGGAGAACCACCAGGTCACAGCAGTGAACCACCCATGTCATGATTTAACCTCCCCCTGTTCTCGGTGACCTTTTCATTTATTCATCTTTCACTGTGAACCTATGGGGTGCAGGGATGAAAGGAACCAAGTCTAGTAAGATGCCGAAATACAGCATGGCCTCCATTCAATGAAGACCTGTCACCAGGTCAAAAGTGGTCAGTTATTGCTCTTATTTTATTCCCACTGCTCCCCTCATTATTTTGTTATTATTTGTTCTCTTTTTAAATCCACTATATGGCTCCAGAGATATGGTTCTTATAATTTGGTGCTATTTCCTATGGTCTTTACAAGTGGGCGTTACTCATAGGATCCTTTGGGGCGTGTTTTTAAGCTGCTCTGCATTCCACTGGACTTCCTGGATAAAAAAAGGCCTTTATCATTGGGACCGTATGGCAGATTTAATCCCCAAAACAATGGCTTTATTCCTAATTTTAGAATAGTAGTTTTGCTGGGCATATTGCCCACAGAATTGGTGACTTTCCCGCTCCAAAATGACACCATGGTTTTTGTTTTTTTCTAACTCGTAAATGACTGTTTCAGGTTTCTAAATGACTGTTTCAGGTTTCTCAGATCTCATCAGTGCAAGGTATGTTAGCTATTTTTTTTATAGAGCAAGTAGACAAATAATAGGACGTTCCATCAGATAGGAGTGAAGGCTTCGAGAGACATCCAGGCTTACATGGACATCCTGCACAAGTTATGAGCATCATATGGAGCTGAATGATATATAGTTGGTTTGTGGGAAAACATGCAGTATTAATTGTATTTTAGTAATGGAAATTCCTGCTTTGGAGTCAAGTGGGCGGTCTTAATCAGTGATTGATAGCTTTCTTTTTATGAGAGCGTTGTCACTCACTGATTAGGACCGCCCACTTGACTCCAATATATCAATCTGCTCCTCTTCTCCTGCTGTATACCGTACTGCCCACAGATAGGACTACATACTCAATGCGAAAAAGTTCCCTCTAAAATGAATGAGGGATGTAACTTATTCCCAGCGAAGAATACTACAACAGATTCTGTTATGTAAAAAGCCCGAGGGAACGTCCTTCGCTTGACAGCCAGACATATGTGAACAAGGCTGGGGTATAGGATCGGGCTATCCCCCAATCCCTACACCAGAGAGGTTTCCCTGTCCTCCGCTGATGAGGGCTAATAAGCCTGAACATCTGTGCAGATCTGGACTTATGTGGGATTTCTGTGCTCTGCATAAATATTTGGCCTCATTGATGATAAAGAATGGCTGTCCTCACGCCGTGGCACCCTTCGTCTTTTAGGATTTGTGGTCCGGGTGGTGGCCGGCTACCGTCCTCTGTGCTGCATTGTGCACTGGCGCTGTAGCCTTCACGCTGCACACCATCTATCCCCCAGGCGGACAGCGCTGAGTAATCAGGCAGAGGTTTTTCTTTCTCTTCTCCTTCCACACACATTTGATTGCCGATTTCCTGATTCAGGAAATGGAAAAATTAACCCTTTTGTTGCCCAGGGAAGGGATCTCAGCCCTGAGTGTTTCCCGTCACTGTAGGCAGGCAGTGAATCTGCCAAATTGAATTACTCAGTAGTCTTGGTGATGGTGACTTTGCATCTGCGACATGTCACACAAAACCAGCCTGAAAGGACAGTCTGTAATTCAGAAAGTAAAACACAAGGTGAAGTTCATCTTTAGCAGCGGGTGTCGTCGTGGTCTGGAAACCTTCTTGTTATTAATAGATTGGTTTGGTTAGGATGTGGTCGTTTTTACTGTTAGCGTTCTCCTTTTCTATTGTGGGTCACTTACAGTATTTTCTTTTTTTTTTTTTCTCTTTCAGCACCAGAAGATCTCTCGTGTGAGGAGAGAGAAGAATTGTTAAATATAAGACGGAGGAAGAAGGAGCTCATAGATGACATTGAGGTAATTTTGGAATATTTCACGGTTTTCCGTAGGAGTTTATTTCCAATTTTTTTTTTTCTGTAAATTTTCAGGCGTGGAGAGCAGTGAATATTCATTTCTCTTTAGCAGCGGGCTCCTGCTTCCTGTGACTCGCTGCTCCCCCGCCTCCCCACCAGAGCCGATATATCCAGACTATAAGACGCACCCCCCATTTTCTGCACTTTTTTGGAGGAAAAAAAGTGCGTCTTTATAGTCCGAAAAATACGGCATGTGTGCCACTGCGCTAAATGTATATACACTAATACGAGCAAAAAAATATATGAACAAAATTGCCTGAGAAAGGACACTGAAAAAAAAAAATTGATGGTTGAAAAATACTATAAAAAAAGTGATCACTTTGCTATTCAATTGTGACCGTTATTTCAGTATAACACTAACAGGCAGTGTATCCGATAAATACAAACAAACGAAGATCCCAACAGGGGCTTCATAAATAATCCTAAAAATGCAGAAAAGACCGAACGGGTTATATATGATTGTATTAATACTGTGAAGATAAAAACTATCATAAAAGAGAAAATAACCTGTATGGTGCACACAATTGCACAGCATGTGTGCCAGATACTAAAGTACTATAGCCGCCCCTCTCAGGGTAAGAATTGTATTAGTGCTCAGTCTGATATCAGGAGAAAAAGAAATTTATGGACAAATATGTTAAAGGGAAAGGCTATGAGACCATGTCCATACAGCTTGATGTTCCTCTTACTACAGTTGCAAATATTATTCAGAAATTTAAGGTGTATGGGACAGTAGCCAACCTCCCTGACTGTGGCCACAAGAGGAAGATCGATGGAAGATTAGACGGATAATATGAAAGATAACTAAGCAGCCCAGAACAACTTCCAAAGAGATTAGAGGTGAACGCCAAGGTCAAGGTACGTGAGTGGCAGATTGCACCATCCATTGCTGTCTTGGCCATAGTGGACTTCGTGGAAGACGACTGAGGAGGAAATCACATCGTAAAATCGCAAGACTGGAATTTGCCAAAATAAATATTGACTAGCCACAAAGCTTCTGGGTGAATGTTCTTTGGACAGATGAGACAAAACTGGAGCTCTTTAGCAAGTCACATCAACTCTATCACACCCTAATGAAGCCTTCAAAGAAAAGAACATTGTAAAAACTGAGTCAGAAGGGTCTGCTTAAGTCCTATACAAAAAATCCTTTTATTAAAGTATCATATGGTAGCATATAGTAACAAGAATCCTTAAGACCATGATAACATAAAGAACGAGATAAATCATATGTAGATCGGGGGAGTCATGTTTCTAAAAAGCATAATATTTGTATCCAAAGTTGCAGATATGGACATATTTCATTAGAAGGTCCGGAAAAATGACTTTACCATGACGTGTGTGCTAAGTATATAGTAAGAAGGTAAAGTTGAACCCACAAAATGTAGGCCTGTCTGTTTTTTTAAGTGAGATATTGATGTCCCATGTTATTGCCACCATAATGGTTGTCAGATATATTCTTATAAAAGAAAAGGTGAATAGGAATTTTTCCAAAATGGGAAACGAGCATAAACTTGCTTTTAACAAGGAAATGCTCCTTAAAGAGGATCTTTGACCAGGTAAAAAAGTAGCCTGTTTTTGCTCTTAAGGTATTCTTGATGCTCTCTTGAGTATACCAGTTTTTGTTGTTTAAAAATCCACCATACGGTTGCAGAGATATGGGTCTTTTTTTTAAATTTAATTTTGTTGTCTTCGCCAAGAGGGTGTGGCTCACAGGTTCCTCTGGGGCGTGTTTTAAGCTGTTCTACATAAATGCCCTGTAACCTACTTAGTCAACACCATATGAGTTAGCATCAAATAAAAAGGCCCATATATCAGTAATCGCATGGCAGATTTAAAAAAAAAAAAAAATGTAGTACACGGGAACATCAGGAATAAAATACGAGTAAAAAGTGGCCACTTTTGATCTGGTGACAGTGGGATAATACTAAGTTGTGTGTAGGGATGGGGCTGGGATCTTTCTTGGATGCAGTGTGAGAGATTATCTCCATCCAGCTGGGTGAGTGATCCGCACATCATTATGACACATCTGGGTGTGGAGTCTGCTGAGAAAGTGGCTGATATGCAAAGGCTAAAATATTTTAGGTCTCTCGGAGGAATGCTTCTTCAATGACTGCAGGATGTTCCTTAGAGTTGAGCAATCGCCCTCAGTAGACATAAATTATGTGAACTGGGAAGATGAACCCGGATAAATCACAGCTGGATGTAGTTACGGAGTAGCATGTGTGGTGGGAAATAGGATGTACATATTGTAGGTTATCAAAGGGGGTTTACCATGATGGCTTATCCTTTTTATAGGATCTTGATATTTCATCGATGTGAGTACAGCTCCTGAGACGCCTCCGATCAACAGATTGAAGGCGTTTGTAGTTGCTTACGCAGTGGCTTGTCTGTAAGAATTAATGCATTTTCATCCCGTTCGTTCAGGAGTACAACCTCATGAAATACTTTTTAAATACCCTATTATTTGCTTATGTAGCACCAGCATATACCGCAGAGTTTTACAGACATTGCCATCATCCACTGTCCCCATACGGGCTGACAAGCTATATTCTCTATCAGTATGTTTTTGGAGTATTGGAGGAAACTCGCACAAACATGGAGAGAACAAACTTCCTGCAGATGCCCTAAATCCTATAAAATAGCAAAATGATTATTACTTGCCTTACTAGCCCCCTATTGCTCCTGCGCTAAAATTGCCCTGCTCCCCTGTTGTCTCTGTTCAGCCAGCATTGATGCTATCTTTTCTGACCTCACCCCCGTAAACATACATGCCGGTCTAAGCTGATCATGATGGTGTGCTCGAGAGGGCAAAGTAAGCCACTGGCAGTGGTTTCTCACAAACAGAAGCAAAAGGATCTGTGCCTAGACTTCAGTCTGCCTGATCCTTCTCTCTCCCCCTGACATCATATCTCATGGGGTGGTCAGGATGCCCCCTGTGAGGAAGGAACAGCCACCATCTTGGATGTGGCCTGCTCCAGCCGCCATGTTGTCTGAGTTCACAGATTCACAGCATCTAAATGCTGTAGTTCCCCATGGCCTGTGGGCATATTCAATACAATAGGGTTAGGTCTCCACTGTAAATGAAAAGGTCTATTAGTATGCTGAGTAGATTCGGCTCAAGACAGGATTTACTGCTTAATGTGAATTGCCAGGCCTGTTAGTATGCTAAGTAGGCCAGGCCAAAACAGTACTTCAAAGCTGGGGGCTTCAATTAGATTATACCTGCCAGCTAGATACAGAAAACTCATCTATTGTGTCTCCCAGCCATGATGGCTCCGTTCTGGGATTGTGAATTATGGGCACATCTTTGTAGGTACATTCTCATAAAAAATATCTGCGTGATCCTGCGGACCTCGGGCATCTGACAGTGCAACTCCCGAGTCGGTGATGGCTCGGGGGTCTGAGATATAGAGATTGGCCCTCCACGGAGACCCAATCGGGCCAGGTTTGGTCTCCACGTGACGGGCAAAGCATGCTGCGTCCGCTGGTGCCTCTTGTGTCCTGATCCGATCGTCCTGGAGAGAGTTGGCCCCTTTGCTAGATATTGGGAATAAATTCTGCAGAGAGCTAAGGGTGGAGATTGTTAACCCACCCTCGGACACCGAGGGGAGGGACCTAGCAGGTTTAAGAACTGTGAGCTATGGGCAGACTGGAATCATTCTCACAGAAGCCAAGACGATGAAGAACTAAGGACCAAGGGACAGATCTGCCAAGGGAGCAGCGGCACACGTTTTGAGGGACTGTCCAGCAACTAAGTCTTTCACCTGTGGATCGCAGAGCTCCCTGTCTCCACATGCCCCTACAACCTGGTAATATT
Organism: Oophaga pumilio; assembly: GCA_009801035.1. NCBI lineage: Eukaryota > Metazoa > Chordata > Amphibia > Anura > Dendrobatidae > Oophaga > Oophaga pumilio. Next base: position 68,360 of record VIAB01003507.1, read on the forward strand.
GACCTCTAGCTAATACCTCTAAGCCTTGTACCATTATTGTTGTATTTTACTCTGACTGCAAATCCACTGTAATTCCGTTGTATAGCTTACTGTATATTTCTGTAATTATCTAGTGCGCCCTTAAGGCAATGAAACCATAAAATTAATCTTGGGCTGATGCTTTTACTCTGATCACGAATCTTAGAATACCCAGTGGGTAACAGGACACCCTCCCCGGCGGCCATTTGCACTAGGTGCAGTTCCCTTACTGACCTGAGAGACAAAGGGGGCACCGGAGAGCTGTGCCTGTGGAGTTAAATCACAATGGTGACGTGGAAGGAAGGAGGTTTCCTTCACACCCCCCATACACATTAAATGGTTGACCAGTACCACTGAAATTGGCGGGTTCGGTTGACATTGGTCTGAAATGTATTAGGGCCTTTATTCCTTTCACTATTGCCTATGAAAACATTTTAAGGGATTGATAAAGCGGTTGCATGGCCTGTCTTAAAGGGATTGTCTGGCGCTAGTCACTTCCGCGTCAGGAGGTGACCAGTCCCAATGACAGTGCGTCTACACTTACATACTAGGACGCATCCAAGTCTCATTCATTACTAGTACTCCTGATCGATACCTCCAGTTATGTCCACACACAACGTCACCATCAACTCTCGCTTCTAATAAATAGGACACGTTCGTGATTCTGCATCCCGGCAGGCATCTGTAGATGTGACCTCTCCTGCCGATGAGGAAACGAGGACACCTTAAAGGATAGGCCACCAATATGACTTCTGGAAAGGGAAGAGTTCTCTTTAGCAGCTGATGACATGTTAACTTTAATTTTTGGTACATGAAATTCGCAGCATGACTGCCTGATTTGGGTTAGGCAAAGTTCATGTGAGCTTATAAAATTATTATTTTTTTAGTTCAGACATTCAGTCCAGGAAAATAAAAAAAATAAATAAATATAGTAATATCAACAGTTCTATAGATCAAAGTGCTGATTTTTTTTTTTTTTTTTCACTGTCATCCCTCGGAATGAAATTACGATCTTGTGACCGTGTAAGTTTTCTCCCAGATATCCAGCCCTGACACTGTGCACTTATCATCCAGACATCATCGCCGCCTATTTTTGGGAATTTTTGCCGTACTCCTAATTTACTTAAGTGCGGTCACGGCTTTGGTGAATTTTAGAGGAAATGTGTTTGCCGGTTTTGCTCACGCCATTTCAACAAAGCTCCCCGTTGTCTTCACACAATCGCCTCTTTCATTCTCGTCGCTTGTTTGCGATTTGATTTTTACGCACAAACAGAAAGTTTTCTGTCCGACCCTTTCGAAGTGTTTCATGTCGAGTCTCCCGAACAATGGTTTATATAGGAACTTTACAGGAACGTCATTGACCTGTGATGTTAAACCCGCCCTAATTCTAGTCTTGTGTCAGTCTTGAGACTTTAACAACTCCCACATGTAAAAGTCGGCCCCTTGGAAGTAACCGCTTTCTCTCCACTTTATACAGAGGCTGAAGTGCGAGATTGCCGAGGTGATGACTGAAATTGACAATCTAACGTCTGTAGAAGAAAGGTAAGCGCCATTCACACTACTAATGCTTGTGTTCCAGGTTCTTAGTAGCACTGGTCTAAAGGGCAATGAGTAGATTACTGATTTATGATCCCCCCATGTTTCCTGAAGCACACTGTGTGTCGAGCGCGCACCAACATTGCACGCTATGTAGTGGCCGTTCTTGGATAATACAGCTCAGCTCTTACTGCAGTGAATGGAAGCTGAGCTACCCAACCAGGGAACGGCCACTTATCTGTGAATGCGGCTGTATTGTTCTGGCTCTGGACCCCTTTTACTGCGGGCTGTCAGGGCACATTAGTCGGACCCCACTGAGCTGACATTTTTGCAATGTGCTTTCTTTTGGTGCGGCTCGTGAAAGTGAAGCACGTGGTCCTCATGCCGTACAAGTAAAAAGTGCGCAATTCCTGGGAAAAAGCATCCAAAAAATGTGATCTGTGCATCAGCCTTATAATATTGTCTTTTTCCTCCGAGCCGTCATTTTTTAGTTCTTAGCTCCTACAGCAATGATCAACTCAAATTACACGGAACCGCTTATAAGACAGCGGAGAATTAGATTTCATGTCACATTAATATTTTAGGTTTCTGAAGAGCCATGATTAGAACAGCGAGGAAACCAATTAATGTTCTATTTTAAAGGCTTCTCGTGATTGTCTGCGTGCAGATAGCCCACAGGCAACACAAAGCCGCCAAGTGTAAGACAGGATATTGTGTGTCATTTTTGGTGGGAAGTGCTAAAAGCAGAATATTGGCGTTCCTTAAATTAATAAAAACACTCATTCAGCCGAACATTTGCCTGGAAAATAAGTCATGGGACATCATTTAATGAGGAAGAACTACTGTACGCTTTTTAAAATAGCAAATCAGTGACCATTACATACTGTACGTGGTTTTTTACATCTGTAAAGGTTGCGCTTGGAGTGTGAACATGTGCTTGCAATTTTGGAATTTTCAGTGAGTCTGGTTGATTAAACAAACACCTTCCAAAATCTATGGGGTGGTGGCTAGACCTTCGAGGAATTTGAGGTCCATAAATGAAGGCCCAATTTACAAAGTAGCAAGCAAATCCGCTGCTGTAAGGCCCATCCGCTGAGGGCTCCCACCCATATCGGCAAACCAAAAAAAATATTGTTCTGCTGAGACAGAAGATGAAGGCCTGTGAAACGTTGTATTCACTTCAACCTTTTTTCATGAAAACTCCACCAGAAAGGGTATGTAGAATAATGATGGATGGATACATAAATTGTTCAACTTGCTGATACTCCCGTTATACACAGAATGTCACCAATATAGGTGATCTACAGGTATCTGCTGGCTGCCCACAAGGTGGGATGCCAGGCACCGATTGCCATGGCCTTCCCAAGAACCTCTATAGAGTGGGACTCCCTGTGAAGTCGGCGCATGTGCACAGCGAGTTAGTCCCGATCCAGGTTCCTTGGCTACAGGCGTGACCTATCAGAAGACATCCCTGGATCATGTAGTTAAGACTGTGGGATTGACATGGGCATTGAGATGTAGATTTGCTTGTGGGACTATTGTTTTGTTGCATGAGCCAGTTTAGTTTTTGGATAGATGGGCTTACTTTTGACTCTAGAATACTTTTGGTATACAGAGGGGCAATGGTCGACTCAATGACTTCAAGGTGCTCAGGTCCTGTGGCTGCAGAGCAATCCCAACTCATCAACCTTCCAGCAGCGTTCTTTACAGTTCATGAATTGTTTGTGCTGATGTGCTATTTGGTTTTCGGGTTCTCGCTAAACGTGGTTTTTTGAGCATTATGGCCAAACATCTCTTGTCTGTCCAAAGGATATTGTTCCTGAAGTCATGTGGTTGATTCAAATGGAACTTGGTAAACTTGCCATGCTACTATGTTTTGGTTTTTTTTTTATAAAGAGGACGCTTTCTCATGACAAACAAGCCAGTTCTATTCAGTTTTTTTTCTAACTGTACCGTCAGTAATTGAACATTTAACATGTTAACTGAGGCCTTTAGAGTCTGAGCTGTAACTCTTAGGTTTGTTTGCAATTTTTCTGAGCATTGTATGTTCTGACGTGGGCGTGAATTTGCTGGGATCTCCATTCTGGGGAAGATTAACTGTCTTTAAAGTTTTCCACTTGTGAATAAATTTCTTACTGTAGATGGACTCCAAAAAGCTTGGAAATGGCTTTATAACAGTTCCCAGATTGATGGGTAGTGAAAATTGCTTCTCTAAGATCATTGCTGGTTTCCTGCATCCTTGTCATTGTGTAAACACATGCCTGAATGCCCCAGAGCAGTGAACTGCAAGCAACAAACTGCAAAACCTTCTGCTTTTGTAGAGGTGGTCACGCCAACTGATAAAGTATTAATCGAGCATTTGACAAGCAGTGCCTGGCTGCTACTTACCCCCTTAATTCATATGGAAGCAGTAATGATGTATTTAATTTTTCACCCACCGCTTCTGCATTTTGGCCTAGTTTTTGATAAACGACAACATGATGTAATTTATTGTATATTTTTCTGATTTTAAGACCTACTAAGGGCCAGATTTGTACAACCATAGAATTCCAGATCCTAAATGAAAGTGTAATGGGGATCTTAAGCATACCTCTCTGTAGTGTTTTATTAGCTGCATGAATGCGCATATGAAGTTTGATTTGTGCACACACTGCCTCCGGAAGTGCTTGAGGGCAGTCCCTAAACTTGAAGCAGGGGTGAAAGCCTTTTTGCGTTTTTTTTGAGAAAAGGTATTCGAATGGTTGTAAGCGCAGTGGGCGGGCATTGCACTTACACCTCTCCTGCATCTCTGCCTTTTCCCACCCTCTGCCCTGCCTCCCATCTCTGACAGTTGACTCCTGTTTCAAGTGATCTATCAGCAAAAGGAGGCAGACAGCGGGTGGGGAATAGGGAGAGACACAGGAGAGCTGTAAGTGCAGGGCCGGCCCACTGCACTTGCAACTCATTAGCATAAAATTTCAACTATGAATTTCTACAAAACAGCAAAACGGATTTGTACAAGAAAGGTAAGGATTTGCTCAGCATTAAAGCGCCTTTATATACATGCCATTCATTTGGTATGTAAAATCCTGATGACAAATTCTCTTTAATGGCAGGGGGGAGGGTTACTGCAAAGAGGGAAGAACATTTTGGGAATAAGGACCACCCAGAAAGCATTTACAGGAGTGGCACACGATGCAGTAAAAACTTGCATTAACAGTGCAAAAAGTATGTAGAAATACCGCAACACTGCTCCTTTATAACTCTGTGTACAGTTTTGCAGGTGGCGGAGGGCCCATTACCTGCATAAGTCTCACATACTATATAATATGTCTGTCCTTGGACCGTCAGGTCTCGCTGATGCTAGATTGAAGCGATTTTTACTGCACGAGTATAATTTACTTCATTTGTAGCTGTTTCATGATGTTTAGATGGGCATCATGCCAATCCCCTTCTTGTAAATGTAAACCGAGAAAGAAATATGGTGTAATACTTGTGATGTCAGGGATTTTACCATACAAATATACCGCGCAGACAGGCGCTCGGCTGCTGCGGCTTTCTCTCATTTCAGATCAATTAGTGGTGGCCTCTTAATGCTTCCGGAGAAAATCACAGTAAACCTGATGACGGCATCTATTTTCTGTCTTCAGTAACCTCATTAGATTGTCTAAAAAGTCATTTTTTTTTTTAATCTATTAGTTTATTGTGATTTATGATTTTTCTATAATGTGTGCGGTTTGTAAAAGCAGTTTTTTTTATTATTTTTTTAATTAATTTATTTTTTTATTTTTTAGCAAAACCACCCAGAGAAATAAACAGATTGCCATGGGAAGAAAAAAATTCAATATGGATCCCAAAAAGGTAATTTAATCAATCATGTTATTTGTTTAGTTTAAATATATTATTACCCGTGAAACGTAACTCCTTTTATTCTCCTAACAGAACTTCAACCCACCCGTTTTCTAATGATACTCGTTGACCATAACAGGCTTTTTAATCATGGGGTCTATCAGGTTTTGGGATTTTTTTTGACAGCAGATATCGAAAGCCCTGACGAAAAATGCATAACTCTCGTTTTCTTTTTGTATTCTATTGATGTGATTGTTACTTTTTCGGTGTGTAATGTCCACATGGGACTTCCATGCCCTAGTGTAGAGTGTCTCCGATCATATAATATTTCGTAGGACACATTTGGGCAGTATTTTATTATGAAGCAGATATGCCGATATAGGCTGCCGTCTGCAGAAAGAGGCACACAAGGGTTTGTTTCATTGATACCGGAGGGATGAGTCTGGCTCCTGCATTTTGCCCGTCCAGTCCTGCTCAATCGGAGATAAGTGAATTTAATGTGGGCTGAGGCAGATGTGGGTAAACCTTACTGTGCGCTGTTAATGGTTGTGTTATGTTTAGAAGGTTTTAAGTAAATGGACAGAACGGAGCGAGCTTTTATCTGCCAGTGAGTCTGAACAACGTGTTCTTACTTGGTTTTAATGGTTCAGAGACCAAATGCATATGCATCCTCCCTTATCAAAGCCTTTAGACGTAATAGCTTAAAGTGTCACTTTATAAAAACGTGTAGATATTATAGACTCTGAATAATGTTGCTGACTGGTGGGGGGCTAGGTCTTGAGACCCCCATCGATTGGTCCAACAACGTACGGGATCTAAAGTAAGTGAGCCGTGTACAGACACACAGACTTATTTTTGATCCTGTACAAAGCTTTGTGTGCGCAGTGTTTTTGACCTATCGATCTAGGTCTCTGGACACAATCAGCAACTTTATGCAGCTCCTTATAATATATAAAATAATTTTTTAAACCATAGTTATACGAGTATTTTAAAGGAAATATCCAGGACTTTAAAAAAAAAAATGTGCCTAATCATTAACAGGCAGCTACTTGCTAACAGAGGCACCTACCTGCCTGTTGTACCCGGCGTCAGTCATTGACCGCTCCTGCAGGCGATTCAGCTGCTTCCTGTCAATAGAGCAGCAGTTTCTATTCCTGTTGACAGGACGGGACTACTGGCGTCATGCTGATTGGCAGCCGGCTTCCACCAATTAGGCAGCTGAGAGCAAGCGGTCAGTCATCATGAAGCCAGAACGGTGCCGGGCACAACCGCCAGCTAGTGCTTAGGCAGTTTTTTTTTTTTTAAGTCCTGGATGTACCCTTTAATGTCTGGCATTGTAGTAAGAGGACTATATGACGTGGTGGCTTAGTGGTTAGCACTGCAGTATTGCAGCCTTAGGGCCTAGGGTAGGGAGTTAAGAGAAACATTTATTTACTAACTGCCATAAGGGCCCTTTCACGTCACATTTTGATCATCCATTTGACGTAAAAATTCCTGGTTCACACTCCTCTCGGATTGTTTTGATGTATCTCCCTGCTTAGTCATTCATCTAGGAATTAATTTGGATATACAGACTAAAATAAAAAAAAAAGTTAAGTGTCGCTCCACGGATCCAGTCTACAATTCGATAATATATTTTGTGGAAATAACAGTAGAAAACAAGGCATTGACCCACTGGGTATGTGGTGCCAGATAACACAGTACTAATAATTCATGCAGTCCAGATCTCCATCTCAGTAGTCATTGAATCAAACATTGATCGACTCATCCGCCAGTGGCGGACCTGAATCCTTAACATGAATTGCCAATCCTTGCAAAGATCAAGTCTGTACTCCTATATCCACTGTAAACAAGGGTCCACTGTAAACAAGGGTCCACTATAAACAAGGGTCCACTATAAACAAGGATCCACCATAAGCAAGGATCCACCATAAACAAGGGTCCACCATAAACAAGGGTCCACTATAAACAAGGGTCCACTATAAGCAAGGATCCACCATAAAATAAAAAATGCAGAGAATTGGTGCTGTGGATTTGCATGCTAAAATATATCCAACATATTCCACAGTGCTTTCCTGAAATTGTTATTGCTTACTGATTATAATTTGACCTCCATTGAGGACAATGAAGACCTATGAATATACTATTCCTAAAACTTCTCCCAGTATATGCTGATGTTAGCAAGACTTCCATATAGTGACAATATATTTTGCAGTACTTTTAAAGAGATGGTCACCTTTCACAAGTTCCTGTCCCTAATGGGGCTCATGGTCTATTTTTCCTATCTTGGGCACAAACTAGAGAAAACTCTTTTAACTTCTGACCTGCATTGTTGCAACTTCGTTCCTCCGGTCCTGCAGAGGAATATCTACGTCCGTTTACAACATCGGTGAGTGCACATTTCAGACCAGCGGCACGTTGTCGCTGCTGGTCCAACTTGTCAATCAGTAATTAACCCTTGTACCCCCTCAAGCAGGAATCCGGGAGGCGGGAGAGCAGGGCGCACCAGAAGACAATACGAGACAACCCCTTTTAATAAGAAAATTGAGAAGGCTGCAATCCTATCAATTTTGAGGCTTCAAACAGTTTATTAAGTCTCTCGTCCAATTTTCGCACTACATTAGGTGCTGATGTAAATAGCAATGTTTCGAGTAGTACGTGCTTCATCAGGCGTCTACGTGTGTAAAGAGTTCAAGATTAGGGGATTACCACGCCATAAGGAAAACTGGATGATGCATCCTTCACATATGCAGCATGTGTGTGAAGGACAGGTGTCTTCTAGTGACCAGTTATAGACTTGCATGCACTGGATGGTATATAGATCGTAATATCAGGTACATAGGGAAGGAATGGCATTGTGTTGAAGGTTCATTGTGGGCTTATGTTTTTTTTCCTTTTTTTTTTATTAACAGGGCATCCAATTCCTGATAGAGAACGACTTGCTGCAGAACACTCCGGAGGACATAGCACAGTTTCTATACAAAGGTGAAGGTCTCAACAAAACTGTCATCGGTGATTACTTGGGAGAAAGGTAAATTGATAGGCTGGATATTAAACATGCGCTCGTCTTTCGCTGAGATAGACTGGAAATTCTGCATCCTAGATCAAGAAATCAAAAGTTAATGAGTCATGTCGAGCCTAAAGTCAGCAGCTTGTAAAAGTGCAGATTATAAAAAAAAAAACTGATATCATTCAGATGATATGTATGTAAATGATTTAGAACTGGAGGCGTGCGAGACTAAATGCCGATCATGGGGGCAAGAATTTTCCTGTACTTCTTTTTGTCAGTTATTTATATTGTCCGAACCTGCCGAGGCAGAAATGGCTGATTACAGGGAGCAATAAATTGCAATGAATTACATGATAGTATATTAAGAGGATCTGCCACATTAGAGATGATCCTTTTAATATGGAAGCCGTGGTGACAATCGGCTGATCATCGTAGTTTTGGCTCCTGAGACTTACTGAAAACTGCGGAGAGAGCAGACATGTCTAGACTGAGTTTTGTTTTAAGAAAATTTGTGGCAGGCATAAAAAAAAGACCACCCCAGGTGCCAGAGAGAGAACTGCTATTCGGCAGCTTATAGAGGACGGTCCTAAGCAAGGGCATATGTGATTTCCATATGCCCTAAGGAGAAATGTAGACAGAAGCAGTGGCGTAACTAGAGTCCGATGGGCCCCGATTCAAGATTTGGACCTGGTCCCCCTCCACTCCCATCCTGTTATATATATGTGTCCCTCATCCTGGCCCCATCCTGGTTGTGTGTGTCCTATCGTGGTATATATGTCTCCTATCCTGGGCCCAATATTGGAATACAGTGGGGAAAATAAGTATTTGATACACTGCCGATTTTGCAAATTTTCCCATCTACAAAAAATGGAGATGTTTTTATTTTTTATTGTAGGTGCACTTCACCTGTGAGAGACAAAATCTAAAAATAAAAACCAGAAAATCACATTGTAGGATTTTTAAATAATTAAATTGCATTTTATTGCATGAAATAAGTATTTGATCACCTACGAAACCAGCAAGAATTCTGTCTCACAGGCCTGTAAGTTTTTCTTTAAGAAGCTCTCCTACTCTGCACTCATTACATGTATTAATTGCACCTGTTTTGAGCTTGTTACCTGTATAAAATATACCTGTCCACTCACTCAATCACACTCCAACCTTTCCACCATGGCCAAGACCAAAGTGCTGTTTAAAGACACCAAAATTGTAGACTTGCACAAGGCTGGGATGGGCTACAGGACAATAGGCAAGCAGCTTGATGAGAAGGCAACAACTGTTGGCACAATTATTAGAAAATGGAAGAAACACAAGATGACAGTCAGTTTTCCTCGGTCTGGGGCTCAATGCGAGATATCATCTCATGGGGAAAGGATGATTCTGAGAAAGGTGAGGAATCAGCCCAGAACTACATGGGAAGACCTGGTCAATGACCTGAAGAGAGCTGGGACCACAGTCTCAAACATCACCGTTAGTAACACACTACACTGTCGTGGATTAAAATCCATCATGGCAGAATCTTTGGAGGAAGCTGAAACTGAATGTTGCCCAGTGACAGCCCCAAAACCTGAAAGATCTGGAGTAGAGTTGAGCAAATTTGTTCGGATTCGGTGCCGAACACGATTGGCATCGAATATTGTTTTTGCAATGTTCGTCGAACACAGCTGAACGTCATTAGAGTCAATGGGAGTAGAATTTCCTGCATATGTTCGGAACTGATCATCAAACATACATTCGGCACGAAGAAGGTGCCAATATGGCACTAATTTGGCAAATTCAGATTTGGCGACCAAATCCGAACAAATTCGCTCAACTCTAATCTGGAGGAGATCTGTATGGAGGAGGGGGCAAAAAATCCCTGCTGCAGTGTGTGCAAACTTGGTCAAGAACTACAGGAAACATCTGACCTCAGTAATTGCAAACAAAGGTTTCTGCACCAAATATTAAATTCTGTTTTTCTATTGCATGAAATACTTATTTCATGCAATCGATGTGAATACTTCTCCGTCCAATTATGACAAGAGCATTCTTAAAGTGATACCTTTATTGGCTAACCAGAAAATTATATGTTCGCAAGCATATTTCATGCAATAAAATGCAATAAAATGCAAATTATGTAAAAACTAGATGGTGGCCCGATTCTAACACATTGGGTATTCTAGAA
>VIAB01003507.1:98229-118954 GCA_009801035.1 Oophaga pumilio
AAAAAACGCTCTTTGTACACACATACATATGCAACTCTTCTACATGCATACATACACACACAGCTCTGCTACATACACGCATACATACATATACAACTCTTCTACATGCATGAAAACATACACACACATCTTTGCTACATACATGCTCAGCTGTGCGCTTAAATATTCACTCAGGTCTGCTACATACACACACCTTTTCTACTTACATACACACACACAGAGCTCTGCTACATACAGACATACATGGACACTGTGTATACATTAGCACATCTTGCAGTTCCTTACAGTCATGTAACTGATTACATCACCTGAAAGGTCCTGTAGCTACGGTAGTCTTGGGGAAGGTCCTTCATCTGTTCAGAATATGCAGCCTCCTTTCAAGTCAAGATACCTTCCTCTCCTGCCCTGTACCGATCACATAGATCAGTGTTGGGCAGGAGGAGAGAGCACAGTTCTCACTGTGATCGAGAAGGATGTGGTGTCTGCGTTCTCCTCCATCACAGGAAGCTGCCTCTGGACTTGAAGACAAGCACACTTTTTAGCAAGAGTTTTTCTTGCTAAAAAGTATGTCTTATAGTCTGGAAAATATGGTACATTGTAGTGGGATTTGGCCAGCTACATACAATAAAGGAGCAGTTCGCCCACAGTACTGTTGTGGTCATTTTACAATTGTTAGATTGGCGATTTTTAAAAAGGAGTGTAAATTCCATGAGCAGTGGGGGGTTGGGTGTATTACAAAATTCAATGTCCTCTCTAACCTTTCATAATAATTTAGGAGTCTCTCTTGAATTAGACATTGCTTATATAGCAAGTGTTTGTGCCATGTTTTCTTTTGGGATATGATTCTTGTGGAGGCATCAAGGCTTACGTCTTGGTGCATATTGTTAAATAGCAGAATTCTACATATACCCTTTTCAGTATAGAAAATGAGTGGTGGATCTCTTCTCTCCAGAGCCTATTGTGGTCATAACTTACGGTGCCTCTTGAAGCAGTTGATACATCCATTATCTTAATAACGCTTTCCATGTCCACCAGAACCTTATAGACAAACCATAAAGAAATAGGAAATTTTCCTATGTCGTCCCAAACAAAAGCCATCTCTCTTGATTCCCTGTAAACATGCATGCCAGGATTGGCTTGGCTTGCTTGTTTACTGCTGTGAAACACTAATGGCAATATTTATCTGCTTGGACTACACACAATCAAATATGACGAATTTCCTTAAAATCCAATTGTCGGCGAAGCTCCCGACTTGTGCAATATTTATGGCTTGATAGATATCGGTGGTGGTTATCTTAGTCAATTTTTTTTTTTTTTTTTTGCTGTAGACCAGCTCTAAAAAACATTTGTTTCCAATGCTACATATTATACTAGGCGGAAGGGATATGTTGGAGGGTTCCATTGTCACCAATTGACCCATTTGCTTTTGCATCTTTTATATAAAGTCGTCATTACATGAATATCCTTTTCTTTTTCTCTTTCTTTTCATTGAATTGTGCCTTGGTGAAGACACTCTTTTATGTACTTTCTGTTAAATTTCCATCATTGCATTATGCAGTACACATGGGTAGCGATCCTTGAGAATTGGGTGACATTGTCAGATGCAGGCGGGCCATTAGGTGTTTTCAGTCATGGTTAGTTCTGCCGGAAGTATTTGGTTACTTGCCTTGTACCCATTTTTTTTCCTTGAGAAAAGGTTAACGCCTCCTGCCTGTAATGTCACAGGAACATCCTGTGAGGGGGAGATTGAGTTTCATAGTTGCCTGTTGAAAGTTTGTTCAGCTGATGGTCTAAATGGGCTTTGAAAATTTCCATTTCTGGAGAAGATTTTGCTAGAATTCTGTCTTATTCTGTTCCTCTGTTATACCTGTTAGAAAATGGTGTTGTCCGTACCCAGTGGTCTGACACTGTCAACAAGGATTGGACACACCCCCAACCAGTAGTAACACCTACTTGTCAATTTATTCTTTTTTTTTTTAAACAGAGGAAAGGATGGTATTTTTATTTTATTTATTTATTTATTTTTTTGTGGAGTGAAAATTCAGGACCAGGGTTCTTTTAGGTAAAGAAAAGGTCCTGTAACTAGTGGGCAGGGCCGCCAATGGTGGAATAAATAAGGTGTGGCGTCTCTGCTTTTTAGCGCTGTGAATTGTCTTACCTGCAAGGATTGAACTGAAAGTCCCAAAGTTTATCACATAGTTTTGCCAGGGAGTTAATTTTTGTAGACTGGAATAACCCAAAATATCTCACCCGCTGGATTTGTCTGGGTCTATGGAGGTGTCAAATGTAGAGTCCGGTCACACACAGCCTCCATTCATTGTTTATCATAGTGATGATGAAAACAGCTCTCGGCTATCCTGTCTGTGCCATATGCTTTGTGTGGAGTCTTATTGCCCATACATGACCCACTAATTTTTTCAGCTCCTGGCTGTGGACCAGTTATCATGGGAGAACAGGGGAGTAGGTGATAATATATTTGTATGACCTTTTAATTGAGTAAAAAAATATAATACATGATTGATAATTAGTAACAACTTTATTAATTGCAAAATATCGAAAAATTATAAGGACATCCCAAAATGGAAGACAGACAAAAACCTCTATAAAAACATACAAAATCAATCTGAGAGGCAGCGATATGACACAAACTATCATAAGATACAGATATACTAAAGATGGTATTAAGTATAATATATGATAGGTATCAAGTATATAGTTGTCAAATGCAGCAATTACGTAATATATCAATAAATTAAGTATACAATCATGATATAAAACGTAGTATAATATAATAACTCAATTCTCTCACCATTAGGTATTATGCAAAAAATCTGTATCAATATATATAATGCCGTACGAGTGCCAAATAATTATCAGTTGTAAACACATAATTTAATGAGCCAGATGGCTCTATATAATTAGATGATATAGAAAACCTTATATAAAAACAACATTATGTAAGAGATTACGTAATGACGTGATGCTGGTGTATATGTCCCAGTGATGTGACATCTCGCGTAGACGCACGTTTCGCAATCTTCCTCAGGAGCTGTAAATATGACGTGTTTATAATCCTTATAAAGCCACAGTGACATTGACCATTCAATGGCGCATGTTGGCGGGAGACGCAGAACCGAACGTACATCCGCGTCAGATAATATATTTGTAGACTGCTAAATCACAGGAGAGAGTCTGATTTGTGCTAAGTTACCTTTTGACTTCAAGAGAAACCAAGACAAAACTTTGCACTGTCGTTTTTGATTTTTCATTTTTACAGTAATTTCCAAGATAGACTGTGTTCCCCAAGTCACTTATCGGACGTTATCGTGAGAGCCTAAATAATTGAAACTCCGCAATCAGCATTGAAGTTAATGGCGGAGTTTCTGCTGTCTTGTACAGTGATTCAGTATTCCAAGGAAATGTAAAAATGGACTACATCCATTTCTACAGTATATTTTTCATAATCCGTATACCGATTCCCTGGGGTTCCATTACAATTTTGCACATTAACTTATTCTTATAATGAAGCTATCTTCAAAGCAGAGCTCTGCCTGATGCCTGATAATTAAATTTGCTTAGCAGCTCACGGCCTAAATCTGCAGAGCTTTGTTGGTATTTTTATCATTCTGTAAACCTTCAGGCGATTCAGTAGGATTTCTATGCTTTCCCCCATACTTTGGTTACGTTCGGCATATCACTGGGTTGCATAGTTTCACTCGTTAAGGATGCTAAAAGTTTACATCTTAGGCTGCTTTTCACACATCAGTTTTTTTGTGTCAGGCATAATCCGTCGAATACCTGATAGGACGGATCCGGCGCTGAAATGAAAAAACTGATGCAACGGATCAGTTTTTTTGCTGGATCCGACCTCAACTTTTGAACCCGGAAAAATAAATTTTGCAGGTGGAAAATGCAGGTACGCATGTCTGGACCGAGTAGTAGTAGTAGTAGTCCCTGATTTCCAGAATCCGGATCAGTCTTTTGACGGATTGCACAAAAGACTGGTCCGGTTCTATAGACTTCTATTATTTCCGGACGCCTGATGCGCCGCTTTAGGCACTATCAGGTGAGTCCGGGAAAAAAAAACAAACGTTGCGGTGATTGTTTTGTCCGGCCGCCGGAATGTACATTTCCGCCGGATCCGGGCAAAAACGGATGCAACGCAACGATATCAGGCGCGATCCGGCGCTAATGAAAGTCAATTACAAAAAAACGCATCCGCCTGACGTCAAAAAACTGATGTGTGAAAGTAGCCTTAGCATTCTCTTTCCTGGTGTATATTCAGCCTTGATCGTCTTTCGGGGAAGAAAAAGTTGACAACTTTCAAACTTTTTGGAAATGCCATGATCAAAGTTTTGGCTGTAGATCAGAGTAAACTTGTCAGCACACATTAGACTAAAGTTGATGAAAATGGACGATCCCACCTTGACAAAGATTAATGTAGCCGACCACTTCATCATCGCCTGAAAAAAAGTCGGTCAAGTTTGAATTTTTTTTTTTGTTTTTTTTTAGCCAGAAAGTCTGGTGAAAAAAATCTTTCACTCAACAATGGATCTTTCATCCATGAATGATCTTTCTTTGAATGAACATTTCCCCTAAACAGTCATTTGTGTCATGGCCTCTTTGGACCATTGTGATAGCTAATATGGCGTAAGATACTTATAGCGGTTTCTGCGGAACAAATCTCCTCTTCATAGAGGAGGACGTGAACTCTAGTGCCATGTATTGGAAGTAGCAATCCTAAAAGTCAATATCGACCCTTCATTGAGCCCTGCCACATGACTTGTCATAAGGGCGCAGTCAGACGACATATAAATCAGACCAAAGTCTGAATGCAGTGCACGGACTGGCCAGCGACTCTCCTAAATATGACAGCTGCATAGAAATACATGAAGCTGTCATGCTCTGGTTGGGACAGCCGCCGGTCAGTCCATGCACTGCATTCCAATTTATATGGCCGTCTGACTGTGACCTAAAACCCAAACCAGAATCTCAATTTGTAAACACTTGTTTTGGGGTGTTGCCCCGATCTGAGATATTATTTGGCTGTTTGAGTGACTTCTGACTGGGGTCAAAGGAATAATGTCTCTCCTTGTGTAAAGTGACATGCCAGGGTTAGGAGACTTGGGCCGGGGTCACACTTGTGAGTGTGATGCGAGAATTGATATTCATGCAGCCGCACGCTTCGGTCTGAGTGCTGGCGGCAGTGCCGGGTGTTGATGCGAGAAAGTCGTTCGAGTTTCTCGCATCACAATTGCAAGTGTGACACCGGCCTTACAGGCTATGCAATGCACCTTTTTTAAATTAAATATGCGAATTGCCTCTTCAGATCAAAAAGGACTTTTAACTCTACTGCCAGCGATTGGAAGTAGCAATCCTAGTAGAGGAGCATCGCATGGCCTATAAGTCTCCTTATCTTGGCATTTCACTGTCCACAAAGAGAAACGGTACACCTTAAACTCCAGTCTGAGGCCTCTTATACAGCCAAATCAGATCTCATGCTTTGCACTGAGGAGGGGCAACACCCCGAAATATGTCTGCAAATTGTGTTTCTGGTTTGACTTCTAACCTAACTAATGTGGCGAGGCTTGTTACAGGCTTGATATTGAATTTTAGGATTGCTACCTCCATTAGGTGGATATAGAGTTCAAGTCCTATTTCTCTCTGAAGGGACAATGTACGTATTTAATTTCCCAGAGGAGCATTGCGTAATGATTAGTGCTGGGGTAAGGTGTTGTCTGAGGATTCACAGGTGCTAGCCAAGTGACTTCTGCATGTTCAAAACATATGTTCGAGTCCCAGCGGCTGCATGTCTCGCGGCTGTCAGATAGCAGCAATACATAAAGGGATTCCCTAACAAACAGGAAATCCCTGCATGTGTTGCAGCTGTCAAACAGCCACGAGGCTTGCAGCCGCGGGGACTCGAGGACGCCGAAGTCACTTGGTTAGCACACGAGCATGCTCAGACAACCCCTTATCCCAGCACGTTCTCTCATCACTAGTAATGATCACTCACTGGCGATTGCTCGGTTAGTGGTTTTTCAACAATGAACCTTCTTTCTAACGTGTATAGATGGTCACATTTTAGAGTTAGAAAAAGTTTGTCAGTGCTGATAATGTTGCGAGGAATTTCCAAATGTAGCTTTATATGGCTGGAATAGACCATGTTTGCCAATATTTTTTGGCCGTAGAGGAGTTAGAACCTATATTCTGTTATTTAGGCCTAATAGTCCTCCCATTAAGTGTTCTGCTACATCAACCATGGTTTCATGCAGCCGTGATCTCTTGAGTTGTCAGTGATATGTTTCTCTCAATAGCTACTTGCACAGGGAGGTTGAAGGAGAGGTGATCTCTATTGTGGAAATTTTTGAAAAGTCTACCAAATATGTCCGTGAAGTTCTAGTAGCTGCATCATATAAAACCACACATTCTCAGATGTGGTTTCCTCTCTCTTTTTTTGACCTGGTATGGAGAAGTAACTGTTAACATTTCTCACAATGCATTCTTTGACATGTTTTGGGAAAAAGAGTTACAAATGTGCCCAAACTTATGAACGGATGTACTTTAGGTTAGCCGCCTATGGTGCCTTATCCCAAGGTCATCCAAAATAAACACAGACTGAATGGATGTAGTAACTGTGTGTTCTGTCCATCTGTTAGAACCCTGCAAAAAATACAAACAGCCCAATCTGTATCAAAAGGCTAAAAAGTAGTGTTAAAAACAAATAAATTTTTTTTTTTTTTGTTGTATGTGACCACCTTCAAAGATGAGGCTTGGGAAAGGAAGTTTAAAGACACACTCCTGTTATTTTTTTTATATTTTCTAAACCTGTATGAATAAGAGTGTCCTGTAGTGTCAGTGCGGTAATGGACTCACCGATCGCTATCTTCCTCTGTTTCCAGCGCTGCTCTGGTCCTCTTCTAAGTCGCGTGACTGCATTTCCAACCAGCCGGATCACCTTGCGCTCTGTGTGAGTGCCGGAAGTCGCTTTTACAATGTAAATCTCGTTCTGAAGCTCCGTAAACGTTAAAGCGACTTCCGCCTCGTACATCGACCCCAGTGGTGATTGGGAATAGAAGTCCTGTGATCCAGAAGAGAACCAGAGCGGTGCTGGAAACCTGGGAAGACTGTGATCGGTGAGTATATGAACCCACTTCCATTACAAAAAAAATAACGGGCGTGCTTCTTTTACTGTGCCCCACCTATGAAGGTGCCAGCTAAGTCTTTTTACTGATGATTCCCCACTGAAGAAGGAGAGGGCCATGGAGAGGATGGGCCACCAGAAACTCAATAACTATTAAACTTTTTGCTTTAAGCGTTTATAGAAAGTCTTGCAAATTACTGAAAGGTAAGTGTTTTTTTTCTTTTATTCGTTTGCTCATTTAGCATTCCTTTAAGCATCAGATGGGAAAAATGCAGAAAGATGACTGTATGGTCTACTTGTTAATCAAACCCTATCAGAATCCAGAAAATGACTAGCAATAGAAATTTGATCAAAGCAATTGGCCCCCAAGCTTTGAGGTTACATTGACCTCTGTTATGGCTACTACATGATTCTTGGACTTACCGTATGTTTTTGTTATAGAAAGCCTTATATTTTATGGGTCAGTACCCAACTGGGTTTTCCATCAGGTTATTTGCTGAAATGACCAATGTAGTATACAGTACCTATCTAAATCCTCCTAACATTGTGATATCAGCCAGTCTAGGTGATGTTCAGCAAGGCCAATTCACCTTGTATGTTACAGGTCCACCATGATCAGTTCAACCCTGCCATTATCTAAACATGAGGGGAATCTGTCACCAGGTTTTTGCCACCTAATTTGAGAGCAGAGACTCTGCTTCCAGTGTTGTCTCACTTACTGAGCTACTTGCTGAGGGAGGACTAGAAAACCTGCTTCCATGTATTCCTCAATATTCATGAGCTCTGTATAACCCCGCCCTCACCACTGATTGGCAGCTTGGACACTCTGCATAGGCAGAAATATGTCAATCAGTTGTGTGGGCGGGGTGTACAGAGCTCAGCAGTGAGAGAACTGCTAGATCTGCTGCAGATAAAATTGATTTTATAAAATCTACAACATGCAAACCCAGTAAGTGATACATCGCTGGAATCAGGGTCTCTTTCCCTACATTATGCTGTTCTCAGATGGGGTAGCAAAAAATTAATGACAGATTCCCTTTAATATAGTAGCAATAGCCACTAGAGAAACCACAGACCTGAGACACCAAACGTAGTGATGTTGCTAATTCCTGGTAGAGTAATGGCGGGTTGCAAATGAGCTTTTCTCCACAAAGCCAGACAACCTTGCTCTGAACAGTCCCTTTACTGTGCTATATGTATGGGTATGGTTTGCGACAAAAAATTATATTTTCTATATGAATGCATTTATTTACAAACGGTGATTATTTTTGTGTGTCTTTTTTAATTTTTTCCATATTATCTGTGAGTTTGTATTGGTTTGGTTCGGCTATGATTTTTAATAAGTGGTTTAAATGTGCCTTCTTGTTTTCCTTATGGCCTATGACCTTTCACCTTTGTGTTCTGTGACTGGCTGTCTCTGCTTATTCTGCGTTAGGAGGTACGTACACAAACGCTTCCAGCCACACAATTTTTAGTTATTCATCCACTTTTTTTTAACTTTTTTTTTTTAATTTCCTCAAAACTTTTATTTTGCACATTTTAAAAATAATCACAGAATTGCGCTTTTTTTTTGTTTATTTCCTTCCGACCATATTCACCATTTTGCATTTTTGTTTTCTTTTTGGTTGGAAAAATCTTCCTGATTCTTCTGCCAAGCTTCCAATTTTTTTTTTCCGAATATTAATTAGTTAACGAGCATCGCCATTTACCAGTCACTAATTTTGCAAGGCTTTCATTTGAGATCTGCAGTCATTTTGGGAGACTGAGCTCTCGAGACTCCGGCTTGCAGATCTCTATAACCGCAAAAGTGCTGGTAGCACTCAGGAAATCAAAGTGCCGCAGACTATGATCCCCGGGAGGGGAACATACAACTGTGCCGGGGAAGGGGGTATCCATTTGCAGTGTATTAAGAGCCTGGTAAATACATTTCAGCATAAATCCTTAATGCTAACATTTCAATTTCACAATGTGAGTTAACACGTAACCCAACCACTTAACCTAGTCTGCAGAAAAAAATCCTGTAAATTAAAAAAAAATTGATTTTAAAAAATAAATTATGAAGGTGCCGGTGTATATGTCTCACTTTTGGAAAGATAGGTCTGAGCAGTTTCGCCTTTTAAGGCACATTCCTCTTTGCCTTTTAAGGCACCTTCTTCATAGGTTTTCTGTACCGAAAATGTAACTCCACCCTAAGTCCGTCATTCTGCCATCAGTTTTTTAGATTATCCTCTTTTTACCCCCTTCTGCCTTTTTTTTAAATTATGGTCAAGTGTTCAAGAGGTTGTCAGAGTCTTGGCCCGGTACTGGCAAGATTGACTATTAATGAGATCTAAATTTGGGCCTTTTGTTAAATAAAAGGAGAATTTCCCATTTGTAATACCTTTTAAAAGGAAGCTGTCTGAACGAGTTTACTCCTGAAACAAGCGGAATGGCAGTAGCCGTAAAAATGGTGCACGTTTTGTAGTAATTTGATGGTAGCGCCGAGAAATCAAGATTTGAAGCCACACGTAACGCAAGTCAATTTACCTTTTTATTACTACGGCATCAAATCACTGCCGGACTATTTTTCATGTGGCTTTAATTCTAGATTTCTCAGTTCTACCATCGGATTACTGCAAAATTATCAATTTTGGCCGGACAGCCCATTTAATGTCTGGTCCACTACTTGGTCAATCCCTTCCTTAAAAAACAAACAAAATCGTACTGATAAGTCATCTTTAAAGGGGTTGTCCACCTTCTTCAAAGCTTGCGTCCCCCCTGAGTAAAATGAGAAAAGCTTAAAGCCCCATCCCGCACCAGCACCATTCCAGCATTGTTGGTGCCGGCAGCCCACAAGACTGCCTCCATCCTTTACTATTTTGTCAGAGCAAACAACCTCTTTGATGGATTATTGATCGGCAACCACTGCCGATTTGGCTGCAGCACTCGCGTGACCTAACAATGTCACACGGGTAACGGGAGACCCGGTGCTGATAACGCTGGACCAGCACCGGTACGGGAGATGGGTAAAAGCTTTTCTTGTTTTTACTTGGGTTACTGGGGAAGTTTAAATGTTTTTTTTTCAAAAAGAGGCATTTTATGTCTTATTCCCTTCTGGAACCCCCAAAGATCATGAGAATGGGGGGGTCCCAAGTAGCGATGGACTCTATTCTGTCAGCAGGATGTTCTTTCTCATGAACAATGGATGGGACCACCAACCGATAAGAGATTTATTGCCTGTCCTATGGATCGGTGATGCCTTTCTTATTGGAAAACTCATTTACACAAATGAATGTTGCCAGGAACATTGGAAGGAATCGAGTAATAAAGAATATAAAAGACATACCCATGATGACAATTAGATAGTGGAAATGTAGGAATAAGTGAACAATTAGGGGTTTCTCCTTAAGATGCGTCTTTAGAGAGTCCGACCATATCAGCACTCATTAGACAGGTTCAGAATTGATGGAGGGACAGGAGACGGCGATGGGAGGAAGTGTATTATTATCAGGGTCTATTTTTTATTTTTTTTCTTGTTATATATGATATTGCATTATTCCTATAAAACTTTAATAAGAAAAAAGGCGGGGTCAGACTGTATTGGGGCACTCCCCAATGATGAGGGGGGAATGTAATGCTCAGTTGTCAGTCTTATTCATATATTTTCATGAGGAGCAGCACAAAGTAGAGGTGTAAAAATATATGGTATAGATCTGGTATTTTCTGGGGAGTTACACAGGTATTCACAAAATGTTACATCAGATTCAGGAGAGGTCTTTAATTTGTAAAGGTTAATGCTCAAACTATAATGTGTTAGTGTTCTTAGTCCATTACAGGTAAGCTTTGTGTCACTTTTGGAGAACGCCGTATGTATACCTACTGTTAGCGTGCCAAACTCTCCTGTGCTTACACAACGTAGTACAATTTTCTTGGACATTTTATTATCTTTTTGTTGCATTTTAAAGAGAATATTTGCCAATTTGAACAGTAGCGGTAGAAATCAGGACAGCAATGGATGAGCTACGGCATGAGGAAAGACAGAAGATTGGGGGGAAGCCATCTTCCTTCTCCCTTCAAGTGTAGTGCTGCACATCGGGCCAAGCTGTTCGACATTAGACTGAGTGATGTTTGCCCTTGTGGTGGCTGCTTTCCATGCATACCCTGCTGGTCATTAAATTCCCAAAGGAATTGGGTGAAATTAGCAGAAGTGGTCCTCCAAATGTTCATGAATAAATCATGTGGTGCGCAGCTTGTGTTGTGCTTTCTACAGGCAAATCAGCAGGTGGATTGAGTTACATTTAACATTGCCACCGCTGCTTTCTAGCTCCCTGCTTCACTTAACACTTCTGAAAATCAATATAGGTCCCTATAGATTTTCCAAATGTCCATCAAGACCAAAGGAGCAAAATGAAGCTCATCCACTACTATCAATCCAGCCAAAAATGATGATGTGTCTATGAGAAGATGACGTTGCTGAAGTCTGTTATCTTAGCCCTCTGCTGATCTCCATAAAGAAATTGCTGAAATGGGTATACTCAGGATTAATGAGCCCATTTTTAACTTTCATGTCCTTAAGAATTCCAATTCAATAGAAGGTGCCATCTTTCCAAGAACCTTATCTCTTGGACTGGGTGGAAAGTGTCTACAAAGAGCATCTGTCACTCTGGAGGACCTGTCCAGTTCTGCATTACAAAGACCATAATGGGTCTAAGGGGTTTCTCCTTGTGGAGAGTGCCAAGTTGGCATAAGGGGACTTATAGGACGTGCAATGCTCATCTGAGGTTTTTAAATATGCAACTAGCCCCTTCGGAAAGGAAGAGGACTTGAACTCTAGTACCATCTATAGCAGGGGTGGGGAATCTTTTTTCTGCCAAGGGCCATTTGGATATTTATACCATTCTTCGGGGGCCGTACAAACTCCGCCCACAAAGTACATCCTGACTCTGGCATTGGTGTCAGGGTGTAATCTTTCATTGCATGCCCTTCAGTGTTCAGTAGTGAACACTGCATGTGTACTTACAGAGCAAGAAGAAATTAATGAGCTGGTGGCAATCAAAATACAGCTCCCTGCCAAAGCACAGCAGTCACTGAGAATCTTCCCAGGGGCCAGATAAAAGGTCATCGAGGGCCGTAAATGGCCCTGGGGTCTGAGGTTCCCCACCCCTGATCTATAGGATGTAGCAAACCTAAAAGTCAGTATCAATCCCTTAATGAGCCTTGCCACATGATTTATGATAACAAGCCAAATCAGACACTCTATTTTCAGACACATGTTTCAGGGTGTTTGCCCATCATCAGCACGCAGCAGGAGATCAGATTTGCCTAAGTCATGTGGCAATGTTTGATAAAGGGTTGATACTGACTTTTAGGACTTACTGCCATGATGGATGGAAACATGTAGGTGGGTAGGTTCACTGAACTGTTTGGCCATACCAAGGTTGAACACAGAGCGCCTGTGCCTGCTTTGAACAGTCATTTTGTGCTGATAGACTCTCTTTAAACACCTCGCTCATCTACAGATTAGGCAGTAAGTGTATGATTGCACTGAGGGGCTGATCACTGACTTTCACTGATCTTGAGAATAATAAAGTCCCCTATGTGAATGTATCGGTAGTGCCCATGCTTGACCACCACTCTATCTACTTTCTGTGGGACTGATAGTACGCCAGTATCCACTTGTTCCATACAAGTGAATGAAGCGTGCACTCAACCACTCCATTCATTCAAGAGGAGTTGAGGACCCCCAATTTCAAGATAGGTGAAAGTTTAGGGCTCAGACGCCCAGTGATCCTACTTTTGTCCCCAGGATATGTGATAAATGTATGTACTGGAAAAGCTTTTTGTGTTAACAGTTCAATTTAACCAAGACTGAAGGGAACATTAAGTCAATGATTCAGAGATGTCTTCTTGATGGCCTTCAGCAGAGATAGGTGATCCATCTCCAAGTCATTATAGGCTTCTGTAGCGGTGATTCATTTCACTGCTCGGCTTGGCTTGTTTGTATTAAATTTAATTAAAAAGACCCAATTATTAAAACAATAATCTGCATGATGGAATGAAGTCTAATTGTACTATACTGTCTGGTCAAAGGTTGGCCGGGAGGATGGATGGGACCCCGTAGAGACCTCTAGGACACTGGTCTGCTGAGAAATCCATCCATTAGAGTAATTGTTATTTTTTCCAATAGTCATTCATGATACATTTGCATGTTAAGTATGAGTTTTGATGTAATATACTACGCAGAATGGTAGCGAAAGGACTATCGTGATAGAAGTAAATGTCCTTGTAGCTAAAATTTGCCATAAGTGGCTACCATTTTTCTCCTTCCTGGCCACATCACCTTTCCTATTGAAGATTCGATTGTAAATACTACAGCAGTCTCTATCCTATGTGAGGCCCGATTAATTCTGGTGGTGGTGGGTTTTGTTGTGGTTTCTGTGATATTTGATTGTAATAATAGGTGATAAAGGTCAGTCACGGTTTTCTAGTGTCATTGTAAGCTGGTGTGAACATAGTCTAATACCTGCAATAATGAGATTTGGAGAAACCTAGTGAGAGGCTCTGTTCACCCTACAATGTCATCGATAGGCTTCTACAGACCCTACATATTGCAAAATCTTCCTTTGAGCACACACTCTGACTGTATATACCATTTTCCCCACTGTATTGAAGATTGTGGATGACTATGCTACCAATCACTTTCCACTCTTCCTGCTCTACGACTGCAGCAGCGTACTGAGCAGGATGTCCGTCGTGGAGCAGTGATTACCTGGCACTCACAGTGTAGGGAGGAGTGAATGTTCACAGCCCCAGTGTTACCCCGAAGACTGGAAACGAGTGGCTGCAGGGAGAATATAACTTCATTTTCTCCCTGCAGCCACACTTCCAATTAGACTACTGTATGTCTTTACCACTATGACTGCAGGTAAATAGTTTTTTTTTTGTAGACCGTTCTTTTTGGACTTCAATTTGAGTCACATGGACCTTCTCTTCTTTTATTACCACAGTGACACTATTGTTTTATCAGTCTATGTTCAGTCTTTGTATTTGTTATGAAGAACAGGTGATCTGTTTGTATAGGATCCATCCTATTTTTGGCAAGAAAGCGGACTTAAAAGCAGTTATCAGGGACTTGTATATTGATGGTCTATCGTTAAGGCGCAGTCAGGCGGATGTATAAATTGGACCAAGATCAGAACTCGGTGCACGGACTGGCCGGTGGCTCTCCTGACCAAAGCGTGACAACTGCATAGAAGTTCTTGAAGCTGTTATGCTTGGGTCGTGAGAACCGCTGGCCAGTCTATGCGTTGTGTTCCGGTGTGATTTATACGACGATCTGACTACGCCATTAGGATAGGTCATCAATCTCTTTTGGAGGGGCGACACCCGGGACTCTCATCGATCAGCGGTTCGGATACCAGCGATGACCGGAAGTGCTCAATTGCACACCTGCACAGCACAGCTGTGTGAAGCTTTTTTGGACAAAAATTTTATTGAAAAAGCACCAAAATGAATATTTGTTTCCATCTCCTGTTAAAATTACAAAAAGGTGCAGCATTTTGCCTGTTTCCAGTCTACAGTGGACATCATAGACGTCTGCGCAGAAAAAGTCCATGCTTCCGGTACTTTTTTTTGTTATTACGGTATTTGTTTGTGAGCTGGGAGACTTGTGGGGTAGAGATGGGGGAGTGCGAGGTTTTGTCCTAAAATTAAAAACCTTTAACTTCTGATGTCTGGCGGATTGGGGAACAGAGCTGCTTTTTCTCTCTCTACATCTGCTTCAGTACTTCTGGGTAAAGATTTCATTTGGAGTGAAAACACAAATGCCTAAATCGGGGAAAGGACGTGAGGCTCACAAGACTGGCTTTCTGCTTTTCTCATTACCTCTTTAATTCCTTGTCCTGCTATGTCTTAGAAATCTACTTCTGATTTCTCTGTGGAAATCATTACTTCTTGCCACATGTCTGGATGTCTATAATCTACAGGACAAATGTGTTGTTGCTTGCTGTCTTCAGAATGTAATAGAAGGGACAAATGGGCTCTCCCTGATATAGACTTGTGGAGTTTTTAGAGAAAGTGTAGAGGGGTTTTCTGACATTAATGAATTGCTTTAGTCAAACAGCACAAAAATAAGCAACTTTACAATTGACTTGCTTTTCTATTTTCTGTCATTCTCTTGATACGAGAGCTTTTATCTTACATAGTGTACAGCTTGGTTCCATAGAGCTTAGTCACCAGAGCATTGCCGAGCATGCTCAGTAGCTACATTCCAGGATAGGAGGTAAATCCTAATATCCCACCCACCTGTCTCCAGCCCATTGATTTATATTCAGTAGTTAGCTAATCACTGCCCTCCCTCTTAGTTCCTGACAAGCTGCTGTTAGAAATTCAGCAAAGTCACCAGCCCTCTACCATGAGCGGTTTTCAAAGCAGTTTTAATTACTGCTCTCACTTTCCCTAGTCATGCGCATGTCCAAATGTCTTGTAAATACAGTGATAGTAGTTTAGACGCAAAACAAACCACTGACCGCTGAATGTGTTATAGCAGAGCTTGTGCTGAGCATTCTAGTTTTACTAATACCACAGCTCTGCTACTCCACACAAGTGTCTGCCCCGCTAGAGACCAGAAAGTAAGGAGGCCGCAGAGTGTGCTGGAGGGCAAATAAATAGTATTTAAAGTGTATAACTACATTGATTTTTTTTTTTTTTTTTTTGGTGATTTTTTTGGCAGTGATATTTACAAAGAGAGACTTCTTGTTAAGCGGTTTGGATGATGATTTCAACAGACCAAACCCAATGATGTATTTTATTTCTTTCCCCTATAGACATCTTATGGGTTTCTGATAGCTCCAATAGGCAATCCTATGGAAAATTAGCATGTACTGATATGTGTAGTGAAGGCTGCAGAAATGCGAGGCTAAATTTCTGCTGCTGATTTC
Organism: Oophaga pumilio; assembly: GCA_009801035.1. NCBI lineage: Eukaryota > Metazoa > Chordata > Amphibia > Anura > Dendrobatidae > Oophaga > Oophaga pumilio. The sequence continues at coordinate 114,292 of VIAB01003507.1, forward strand.
CTAAAGTATGGCAACAGATTTGTATCTTTTTAAAGTCTTACAGTAAGCTTACAATTATTTATACTGCCTCCATTGTTTTTTAAGTAATTATTTTTTTAATTTGGCTTTTAATAGTGTGTGAAAAGCAACATTTTTGCTTTCTCATAAATACTTTACGCCCTGTGGAGCAGCACATTATTGGAAATCAATACGATACACGTCCCTCCGGAAGCAAACAGATTAGATGTTCTCTTTTATGATGAGCCGGACACTTGGGTTTGCTGGTGTTGCTCCTGCTAATAAGCTTGATGTATAGTCCTGCAACAGGTGGGAGCAATGAACACATCATCATATATCAGGGTTTGGTACATAAGAATATCTCAAGGGCATCTATTGCCAGCTTTATTTTTCCAAATCTGAGGACTGCATAAAAAGGGAACAGATATCTTGATTCCTGCACTGGGTTGCTTGCTGTAGTTTTGATGAGATCACTGCTTTGTCTCTGTGATGAGCTCTGCATAACCCCACCAGTGCCATTAACAGCCTTCCGCTTATGCTGTGCGCACAGTCTCATAGCGCCCAATCTATGCATGGATAGTTTATAGCTATAGATGACTACATAGTAGTAGAGATGCAACAGATAAAACAGTTTTTTTTCAAAACTACAGCAAGAAGCCCAAGTGATCCATTGTTGGAATCCAAGTTTTTGCCCTCTACTTTATGCCACAAATGAGCAATATTAACCTTGTGACAGGTTCTCTTTGCCATCTATTCTGGAATTGCAGTTAAATGGTTAAACATCACTTGTATTGGATGTAAGAAAACATTGTAGTAAAGGATTGATGTTAGTGCAGAAATCTTATTACAGTGTTTCTTGCTTGTAGTAAAGACAGGCAACACTGTTACTATAGTCGATCAGTGAGCTCAGCGGCTCGTGTCTTCAACATGGGCAGAGATGCTGAGCTCAGTTATCACTGCAGACACCAGGAGCAAAAGTAGACACCTGGGGAGGGTAAGCAAAGCACAGGTTGTGTTGTTTTTTTTTTTCTTTCAAGCGTACTGCAGCTGAGGGACAGGGGTTTTTCAAAACTAGAAACCCCCTTTAGAGATGTAGTATTTTAATCTGCAGGTAAATAGCGTTACAATGATGCCAACCTGCCTTTTAAGTGCGGCTCCTGGGAGAACATGAACTTATTTCCTCCCAGGAGCCGCCGGCTATCAGTCGTGGGGCATGCATGAAGCCATTTCAGTGTATGGATGAATACTATGGATTGCGGCTGTAAGCACACCCCGTCACTTTGACAACTCGCCGTGCAGTGTATCTGTACAGAGCTAGTTGTCGATCACAATGCCAGGGCATGCTTACAGCTGCTGCTCACCACATACTGTAGCCACCCCGTGAGCACCCCCATGACTGAAAGCCGATGACTGAAAGCCGGCAGCTCTCCGGAAGAAACAAGTTCACTTTCAGTGCAGCAGCCAGAAGCATTGTAACTAGTGATGAGCGCACTGAGTATCACAGGTGCTCGAGTGACATGTCCGAGTTCTCTTGCCCATATATTTCACTGCTGTTAGCCACAAAACATGCTTGGATTGCCTGACATACATGGGCAATCCCTGCATGTTTTGTGGCTATTTAACAGTCGCTTAACATGCGGGCACGAGAACTCAGACATGTCACTCGAGCACCCGCGATACTTGGTGTATACCCGAGCACACTAGGACAACTCTAGTAACGAGCAATTGTTCTGCTCATTAATTGTAATGCTATACCTGCAGGATAAATAGCGTTTTTCAAGGTGACCGGTTCCCTTTTCCCATTTCCTTACAATGTTAAATGCTTCTCCTTAGAAGCCATGATCAAAACTAATCCATCCATGGGCAGTATGTGGGAATTCTGTAGAAGATGTAGGATTTCCCGCTTGGTTTGCAGCGTTCGTGGCAGTGCATTGATGCCTTGCAGAAGGGCTGTACATGGTGACTCCTAGGTGTATAATGTAATTTTCTCTTCCGAGATATCATCCAACTACAAGATCTGTAATAACATTATTCTGTAATGACGTTAGGGCACGGATAATGGATTCATAAGTACCATAAGTCTCCAACCTGTCAACCAAAAAGAGATAAAGCTGAAAACGGAGCGCAGTCTCCTAAACTGGAATCCAATTTTCCATAGGGCATAATGCTGTAAATTGGAGAAGCAACATGAAGCTTCCGAGCTATGAATCCATCATTGCTCTCCTACACTGTAAGCCTTGTAAAAAGCACTCGTAATGATCACCCAACAAGGGCTGAAGACCCTAGGTTCCTTAGATGGACTCTGTGATGGAGCAGCGGGCAGAGAAGCATGAGTTTGCACAGCTTTTGAACACCCATCCTTCCAAGTCACGCTCTTGGTCTGCGTCTCCATTGGCTGCTTAATTTGCTGTCATCTTCACTGTCGTGTCCAGACATCGTCTGTTTGTTCCAGGCTTGCATCCGCTTTCTCTGTAATTCTGAAATGTTCACTGCTCTTAAACATGTTTTGTTTTTTTAATTTTTCTCGTTATTATGGTTATTATGGTAGGATGGACGGCAGCATTGCTATAGCCGGTCGGTTCGCAGCTGTAGAAATGGTTAAATCCGATCTCCTCCTCGTCCATAAAATCTGAAATGTAAAACAGGTGGAAGCTATTTTTGTTGTTGGAGGTTTTCGGCAATAAGTATGCCCCAGCTAATTGAGATATTGGATGACTTCATTCTCTTCGGGGATCGCTCCTGGAGTCAGTCCAGAGCTCGTCTTAACATTTGGTCACGCACAGTAGAAGACTTCAGTCTCCATGTGCCCTGTAGTGTAGTCAGGGATTCTGGAGAACCCTTTGGGAAATTTCTGAAGACCCTTATTTTTTCCCCCAGATATGTAAAAAATTTTTTTTATTTATATTTCCCCTCTCCACGAACGAGATCGCTAAATAGTGACTCCAGTAACTAATGAGATTGTGCTGGATGAGTGAAAGCACGTGTTCTTTCAGATAGGACAGCTCTATAAAGAAAGGGGGAAAGGTCTCGTCCACGTGTCCTAGAAGTGAAGAGGTTAGATCTGGAGGTTCTTGTGCAGCGTGGCCATTTGTAGACTGGGTTCTTCATGGTGTGATCTTTGTGTTCTCCAGGAGGAAGAGTGAAGACGTGGAAACGCAGATGGTTCATCTTGACCGATAATTGCCTGTATTATTTTGAATACACAACGGTGAGTAAATCTGGTATCTTCACTAAACTTTGATAATCTTCAAGAGAAGCGGAAGGCAATATTATAATTGGTTTGCACACTTAGAAGTGGTTCATCCCAGAAGTCAAATCTAACCGAAGTGTTCTCCTTGGCACATATCCAAAAATAGGCACTGACACATCTATAGGTGTCTCTATGAATGAAGGTGGCACTTTACCGAGAAGGGAATGGATTACACAATGATTGTGTATATCCGAAATGTGGTCATCCAAATTGAGAACTTGGATTGCATACTGGACCTGGAATTTACTACTTTGGTCTATTTTCTAAGTCTACAACTAAAGTAGCGTTTGTCCAGACTTATGTCAAGGGGTTGTTCACTAGTTTTCTGTTGATGGTCAATCATTAGGGTAGGTCATTAATATCAGATCGGTGGGGGTCCGACGCCTGGTAACCCCGCTAATCTGCTGTTCTCAGTGCTGGTGGCAGCCAGATGTGATCATATGCAGAACAGCACAGCTCTGTTAACTCTATGGTGCCCGTGGCCGGATACTGCACATCCGCCCTATTGGATTGAATAGGCGTTCATCTGCAGTGCACCACTGCGGCCACTGTGCAGCTGACAGCTGTGCTGGTTCCACTCCACAACTGATCGTAGCCGACACAGGAACTGGTGATTTTCACCCCCACCAATCTGACATTGATGACCTATCTTAAGGATAGGCCTTCAATATACAAGTAGTGGAAAACCCTTTTAAAGGTGATTTACAAATGTATAATATTTATAATCTATCCTTAGCATAGGTCATCATTATCAGATCGGTGGGGGTCCCACCCATCCGCTTTTACTAGCTCTTGCTGTACCGGTTGGTAACAGCACAGTGCTGGGAGCACAGCTCTGTTCAATGTATAGTGGCCACTGCCAGATACTGCAGCTCAGCTCCTATTCACGGAAGTGGAAAGTCTGCAGTCTTTGTGTGACTTCTGAATTGTGACACTGTGCGAAGCATACAGGGTCATGTTTCCCCTGTGGGTGGTCATCATATGTGCGATATCTGTACTTGCTGACATATACAAAGTACTGACTAGTCTTACTGGGATTCTCTCAATTGAAGAGAATTAAGAGACGCCCGATGAGTCTAATTGACACCATGAAAATAGCACACGTGACCACGTGACCACTCACCCGCGTACGGAATATGAAGTCATCGTGACGGTGTATGCATCGCACAGTGTCATCACAATTCTGCACTCTGCATCCACATAAAGTGACTGCAGACTTTTCATTTCAGTCTGGACAACCCCTTAAAACAGGCGTGTGCTGCAGTTCTCATGGGCAACCACTATATGTTGAATGGCGCTCTTCCAGCTTTGTACACGAGTTCCGAGACGCCGCACTCTTATTTCCGAGACGCCGCGTTCTTATTTCCGAGATGCCGCGCTCTTATTTCCGAGACGCCGCGCTCTTATTTCCGAGAC
>VIAB01003508.1:136091-148451 GCA_009801035.1 Oophaga pumilio
TTTATACTCTTAAGCCTGTGATGGAGACAAGAGGGCATCCTCTACGTCTTAAGGAAAGAAGGTTTAGCCATAATCACAGACTCTGATTCTTTACTGTAAGAGCAGTGAGGCTATGGAACTCTCTGTCGTATGATGTAATGAGTGATTCATTACTAAAATTTAGGAAGGGACTGGATGCCTTTCTTGAAATGCATAATGCTACAGGGTATATATACTAGATTCCTTGATAGGGCGTTGATCCAGGGAACTTGTCTGATTGCTGTATGTGGAGTCGGGAAGGAATTTTTATCCACAATGTGGAGCTTATTCTCTGCCGCATGGGTTTTTTTTTTGCCTTCCTCTGGATCAACATGTTAGGGCATGTTAGGTTAGGCTATGGGTTGAACTAGATGGACTTAAAGTCTCCCTTCAACCTTAAATACTATGTTACTAAGTTACAAATCTTTTCTACAAATTAAAATATCAGCAATAATTTTATCTACTAGGAAAGCTATTGTGCCCCACAAACAAATTCACCTCTACAAACCTAATTATTAAAGAATTATGAACATCACGTATAGTGGCATGTAAAAGTTTGGGCACCCCTGTTAAAATTACTGTTATTGTGAACAGTTAAGCAAGTTAAAGATGAAATGATCTATAAACGATGACACATTTCCTTTGTATGTTATGCAAAAAAAATTATTTTTTCATCTTTTTACATTTTAAAAGTTTCAACAAGGAAAATGGGCCAATGCAAAAGTTTTGGCAGCCTGCATGATTAGTACATAGTAGCAACCCCTTTTGAAAGTATCACAGTTTGTAAATGCTTTTTGTAGCCAGACAAGAATCTTTCAATTCTTGTCTGAGGGATTTTCAACAATTCTTCTAGTTCTGCAAGATTCCTGGGCAGTCTTATTTGCACTACACAGATTTTCAATGTTGTTCAGATAAGCGGACTGTGAGGGCCATTGTTAGGCCTTCAGCTTGTGCCTTGTAGAAGCCATCCTCTTTTCAACTTCAGCTTTTTTACAGTTGGTGTTATGTTTGCATTAAAAATTTGTAGAAATTTAATTGAATCCATTTTCCCTCTATTCGTGAAATGTTCCCCGTGCAATCATTGTTGGTCCAAAAAACTTGTTTCCAAAAATGCATCAGGTTGGTTTAGATGTTCTTTTGCATAATTCTGATGCTGAATTTTATGGTGAGGACTCAGGAGAGGTTTTCTTCTCATGACTCTTCCATGAAGGTCATATTTGTGCAGGTGTCTCTGAACAGTAGAACAACGTACTACAACACCAGAGTCTGCAAAATCTTTCTGAAGGTCTTTTGCAGTCAAGTGGGGGTTCTCATTTATCTCTCCAGCAATCCTACGACTAGCTCTCACTGATATTTTGCTTGATCTTCCAGACCTTATCTTTATGTCCACTGTTCCAGTTAACTGAAATTTCTTAATTACATTTTAGAACTGAGGAAAAGGCAACTTGAAAATGCCTTGCTATCTTATTATTGCCATCTCCTGGTTTGTGGGCCTCCACCATTTTTTCGTACAAGGTTAGAGGAGGCTGAGTTTTTATAAAGCCGGCAAATTTGCATCACCAGGCCTTTTCTAACAATGGTAGTGAACAAGCCATAACCCTAACAGGCTAATTGAGGTCTGAAACCTTGGTCAACGTTATCTGAGCACACAAATCTATAAGGGTGGCCAAACTTTTGCATTAGCCCATTTTTCTTTTTGAATTTTGTAAAATGTAAAAGATGAAAATAAAGATAAAATCCAAAGGAAATATGTAATCTTTAACTTTAGGCTAGGCCCTTTTATAGATCATTTCCTTTTCAACATGCTTAACTGTTTACAACAGCAGTAATTTTAACCAGGAGAGCCCAAACTTTTACATAGCACTGTAGTCATTTGGTGTTCTGTGGAAAAGAGTTGATTTACTGCAAATCAACTTCAAGCTAAATTTCCCAGGTCAAGTTGAATTTGCAACTTGATTGATGCAGATTGCAAAAAAATGTCTGATGTCATTTAATACAAAGGATCAGATATGCCAAAGACAAAAGACAAAACAGCAGGTCAAGGTCCAGGCCAAGTCAAAACCAGGGAGTCAATACTATACACGAAAGGGGAACACAGAGTCGGGACAGGAAGAGGGGAGAAAGTTAACCCCTGACATGATCAGACCATTAAAAGGGGAAGACAGGGCTCAAAACCCGGTCTGGATCATTACGGTAAATATATATTATAATTGAGAAACACAACAAATAGGCATACAACAAAAAGACATTCTTGGGCATCAAAATTGCACTACTGGGTACGGCCATGTATATTGGACATATAGGCATGATAAAATGCCATATTATATATTTAAAAAAGAATATCATGAAATATATGAGAAAGTGTGTAATGGCATATTCACCTTTGTGGAATTGGCCCATGGAAAATAGTACAGGTAAGTGTCTCTGTCTGAGAATGCCAAGGTACTGAAGTACATGGATATAATGGTAAAATAACTACCAGTGTAAAAAAAAATTATCAGTATTGTAATGGTCTATATAAGACTATTAAAATGCCATAATGTTTAGAGAAATATTAAAGTAAGAGCAGAAATCTCTACATGGGAGTAGTAATCTGTGTGCACCTAATGTAATGTCATAATGTCAGGAACCCAAAATAGGCCCTCTTAGAGATGAACCATTGCAATAGTATAAGGTAAATTTGTCCCTGAGTAGGAGCAGCTGCAAAAGACCAAAAGGATATACCCACCCCAAAGCACGTTTTGACATCTGCCTTCAAAGACTGAAATTATTTGCCTTTTGTAAAAGATTTGCATATGGTCATGCTCAATAGAAAATATCTGTCATTATTTCTGTAAAAATGCCATCCCCGCCAAGTATGGCACAGCATCCAAAGCATTTTATTCAAAACTAAATTCTTTGTTTTCTTTTGCTCATACTTTAGATAGATCTCTGCTTCCACCTCATTATTAATGACTTAGTAAACCCTGTTAAGTAAAGAAGAAAAAACACCACCGTGAAACTAAATATGTATGTGACCCAAAGACACCAGATCATTAATGACAAAACAGTGATCTAAATATAAGTCCAGATCATTATCAGCTCTAAAACGTCAATCCCAACAAAGACTGTGAAATTGAGAGCAAGCCGAAATGAATAATCAATATGTTAAAAAATGAAAAAAATAAAAATAAATACTAGAAAATCTAAAATATTTAAGAAACACGAATAATATAATGTAAAAAAGTAAAAAAATTGGTAATTGTATCCCTGCCTTGCCATGGAGGTTGGCACCCTAGGCAACGAGAAGGCGCGCACGCTCAACATAGGCTTGCCCTAAGAAGCCCTAGTAGCACCTATGGATGACAAAAAAACTGTAAAGAACATGTAGGTGTCTACTATATTGGCTGGAAAACACTCTTAATAGCATTAACATTACAAAGGGTACAGCTGGGTGTCAATAATCTGGCTGAAAATCACAGATACCTTGATAGAAAGAGATAATCAGTATAGTGAGCGATATTAATAAAATACAAATCCATAAGCATGTGAGAAATAAAAACCTAAGTATTCCCTGGAAAGAATTCTAAAATATTGCACTAGCCCAAATGGTCTCAATAAGGTGATTAAGATAAGATACAGACCACCCTGAGGCATATGCTTAAATCAAAATAGATTAAAACAGCATAAACCGTTCAGAATGCACAAAGATCCCATCGTAGGCCTCAAATATGTCCACAATCAAAACACATTGAAATTACCAGTATATCAGTACATTATAAGTGAGCAATTATAAGACATGCTGTATAATATGACATATTCCCATATGGTTTCAGAAACATAAAATGACCAATAGCCCATAAAAAATATAAGGATGATGTCTATCAGGTACTTATCGTGAATCTATTCATCTCCATCCCAAGGCGTTTCCCCCTCTCATGTCATGTCATGTCAGTGGGCTTATTCATAGAGACAGGGAGGACACCATAGTCATCAAAAGCGCAGATCGCGCTAAAAATTAATAAAGGAATTAAAGCTCACCATTTCTGTGTCACCAAACGACCATGTGATGCCTCACTAGGATGTAGGCTTGGCCCCCTTATTCTCAGGCAAACAATGAAGAATTGTAGACCAACATGAGGGAACCAAGTGCAAAATAAATCTCATATAAAATGGCATTTTATTTCAATATTATTAAAAAATAAAGTATAAATAAACATATACATGACACAAACAGCATCCTGAAAAAGGTGGAGCCAGTATACATGTACAATAATACAGACGAAAATTATCTTAGTATATATATATCTTAACAGGGCCGATCTCAATGATGGCGCCTTCCTAAATACCCCTAGTCAAAGCAAAAAGAACAATGACTATTGCTAAACAATTTTAGCCACGAAGAGAAAACAAGTTAGTACTTACATCAAAGATGGTATGTGAATGTACAGGGGTAGAGTGTACATGTGCTGGCCCACCAGCCCCAACGCACATTTCACCCAAGGCTTCGTCAGGGGATGTGTTTGAACAAGGAGCATGGTGTGGGTTTTTATAACGAGGCTGATAAATAAATGACTGAACGGCAGGACCTGCGAGCAGAATCTATCAAGGAGAAGGGGTGTGTATCCCTGCAGTAACCATGCTTTTATAATGAGGCTGATAAAATAACCAATGTGAACTAAAATGCCGGAATATACTAGAGCCAATGGTGTTATTGTATCTGTCTTTTACTCCAAAGAACCAATAAAATAATATATCACAGAAGTGGGATACCAATATTGCCAATAGGAAAAAGGGATAAGATGGCAAAAAAAAATGCAGAAGGACCTTTGAAGTAATGGACTGAATGGCAGGACCTGCGAGCAGAGACAATCAGGGAGAAGGGGGTGTATTCCAGCAGTAACCACGTGGTCATCGCATGCGCAGCTGCCGTCACCGCTCTCAGAAGGGAGTCTCCGCCCTCCGGGACAACTGACAGACACGCCCATGACTTAATATCAAGGGAAATAAAATAGGGATCCTGAAGAAAGTGGAAAAAGCAGCTGTTAGAACAATTGATAAAGAATTTACTCAAAAATCTAAAATAGTAATATCCAAGCACAGCCACAGGCCTGTATGCTTAAAGCTAAATGCTTCCTCTCAATAAAAAGACCGTAGATAGTGGACAAAGGAGGGTAATAAAAAAATGACAGAATTCAACTGCTCCTTCATGTCCCCCAGAGCCACAGACTCAAACCAAAAAATCCACCTTCTTTCCAGATATAAAATCTTTCTATCCCAATCTCCCATTCTTATTGGCGGAGGGATAACCTCAATCACCATAAAAGAGAAAGAATTAGGGTTTCGTTTATGTACCTAATTAACATGGTGTGCAAGGAGATGCCTGTTTGTTAGGCAATCCCTGCGTGTGGCGCCTGTCGAACAGCATTGAGACATGCAGCCATGGTGACACAAACTTAGAGCACGCCCAAAATGTTCTGCTGTTAGCACTGGAGCATGCTCGGATAACTGCTTATCCAAGCACGCTCGCTCATCACTAGTGCCAATATATGTTTATTAACACAAACAGTGTTTATTTGATTAATGCCTTCAGTGTTTTGTGAAACTGGGTGAGTGTTTTATATGAAGATATGACATTGCTAGATAGAATATTAATTGCAACAAAACATTTCCTTTTTGATTTATTAAAGAAAACATCTAAAACAGTTTTCATTTTTAGGAGGCCAATAGCCAATAGAAGAAAAACTAAGATTTATTTTTAATAAAGTGTTGCCAAAGCTGTCGTCCACATGGCTGTATGGTGTAAAAAACTATTAAATTATAAGTGGAATCATCAGGGGTTATTAGTAGAGAGGAACAAATTTATTCAAGTGGAATTAAATTTTCTCTGAATTTTGCTTAACGGTAAAAGACTGGGCAAATGGTAAAATAAAAATAATAATACTTACGACACCACTATCCTGTAGCGACGCCTCTCGCATTGTGCCATCCTGTCCTTTGCGCCGCCTCTTTTCCCCTCCCCATCACATGTATACTGCTTGCTCTCTTCACTCCAGGTCATAGGTTCGAGCTCACCTAGTCCTCTGATGTCACTACGTCCTGCGCTATCACAGTGCACATTGTAACGTCAGGACTTCATGACACAAGTCACATCGGTGATGGCACGCTGTGCAATGTTATCTGAGGCCTACTCAAGCCAGAAGCCATGGGTGGGAGTGAAGAAGTCAAAGAGAATGTGCACAAAAGGGGAAATGCAGAAGAAGGGGTGTAGAGGACCAAACAGCAGGCTGTCGGAAAGTGAGGCAGCTGAGCAGTAAAGTGAATCTGAAGAAACCCTAGAGCATGATAAGGATCATTGAATTCACATGAAATCAATTCACTGCAAAACATATCTCAATGTAAAATCCACACGATTTAAGAAATTCTAATCTTGGCAGATTTGATCGATTTAGTTATAACCCTTAATTGCAGAGACCTACAAAAGATTGTATGTGGAACACTTAAAATAAATGATTAATCTATTTCAATGGCAACCCAAACTATTGAACTAATTGCATATTGCAGTGAAAATCAATCTATATATTTTCATCCAGTGTTTCAGACAACTGAATTTCTATTTGTAAGAGCAGGAAAATATTATTAATTTCTCATTTCCTATATATAGCCAAAATACTACCTAACTCTGTACAGAAATTATCAGCATTCACGTCATTCCAAAGCACCAGACGCTGCATTCCAACAGGCTGCAGGGAAATACTGTATATTCAGTACTGTGCATATTAAATTGTTTTTTTAATCCTGATTAATTGTTTTAATTATATCATTCTATTGCATAAAACTATATTAAATAATTCAATTTATACATATAAAATTTTGATCTTATATAAAATGAAAGTGTTCTTGGAAAATGACGCAGAGGTGTTAAGATATCTTCCAAAATATTTGTCTTATTAAATAAAACCTTTCAATCATATTTCTAGACTATTAAGCATTTTATAAAATATTGTGGATAGAGGACAGAATAATCTAAAAACCAGATTATTTCCTTTCCATATACTTTAATAGTTTGCCTTTATCATTTAAAAAGTTAATCTTATCATGAAACACATGACTGAGTTTATATGAGATAAAAATCATGCGTAAGTATCGCAAAGTTACTAGCTACATAGTCTTCCCATTACATTTGGCAGCTTCATTAATCATACTGAGCATTTTACTATTAGAAATTGCTAAGGAGATGAAATCTCATATTTTTTTTCCTTTTCCAGTTGATAAGAGTGTGTTTTAGCAAAGAGATAAAATACAATTCCAGTGTGAAAAAGTCCCTGGAGATTTCTTGTATATTATCAGCTAGAAAATTCCCTTGCATTTGCAATGCAAAATACATAAGAAAATGCATAATTTCCCTTCCCTTTTCAGCACAGTATAAGATTAAATAAAACACATATGTTTGGATAATGCTGGAGAGGTCACTTAGAACTAAGTGCCTGCAGACATAAGTCATGTTTTACTACTAGAAGTATATCCAGCTACATGCTGAAATCATTAGGTGTGAATGAACCCATTCATGATAAGCCAGAGACTATAATTGCAGTGTTAATAATATTGCACAAAGGTCTGACAAAGAAAACCAGAAATGTAATTTTTTTGTTTCACCTTCTAACACCATTAAATATCATAAATTAAATTGTATGAAAACTCTCAGACTTTACATTAGAAGCACATTATAAATAACAATTCATACAAATATTAGAATGAAAGTGAAGAAGTTCAATCATGCCATTTATATTACAAGTGAAAAGCGATTTTTTTTTTGTCTAGCAAAAAGCACATTTAATTTCAGGCAGCCATTTATGAAAGTCTGTAGTTAGATTAAATGGTAGTCATTTTTCTAATTTGCTCATACTTATAAAACATAACAAAAAGAGATGATATGTTACTTAATTCTTAAAAAATATTACAATTTATTAAATCTTGAGGTTAATTACACAATTTGGATCACAGAATATAACAAGATGGATCATGTTGATACGACGACAGCTCATGTTTCTGGGAGTCTATTTTCCATCTATCTCAGCTCTTGTTTGGTTCATGTAAATCAGAGCTGTGAATCAAGCACAGTTGTTTGGTGCACCTTTGGTGTGGCTAAACATTTCAATAATAATAATAATAATCTTTATTTTTATATAGCGCTAACATATTCCGCAGCGCTTTACAGTTTGCACACATTATCATCACTGTCCCCGATGGGGGCTCACAATCTAGATTCCCTATCAGTATGTCTTTGGAGTGTGGGAGGAAACCGGAGAACCTGGAGGAAACCCACGCAAACACGGGGAGAACATACAAACTCCTTGCAGATGTTGTCCTAGTTGGGATGTACTTTCCTGTCTACTTGTTTTTCACCTAACATATTTTCTGGCGTATAAGACGACCCCCTAACTTTTCCTGTTAAAGTATAAAATCTTCTTAAAAGCCGGGGTTTTTCTTATATGCCGAGTGTCATCTTATAGGAGGTGTGTGGACCAATCTGCATATGGTGGGGGGAGTGGTCCCAATGACGAAGGGAGGGGGTGTACACAGGGAAGGTGTAAGTGAAGTACAGTCAGGGCCAGAAATATTTGGACAGTGACACAATTTTCGCGAGTTGGGCTCTGCATGCCACCACATTGGATTTGAAATGAAACCTCTACAACAGAATTCAAGTGCAGATTGTAACGTTTAATTTGAAGGGTTGAACAAAAATATGTGTTAGAAAATGTAGGAATTGTACACATTTCTTTACAAACACTCCACATTTTAGGAGGTCAAAAGTAATTGGACAAATAAACATAACCCAAACAAAATATTTTTATTTTCAATATTTTGTGGCGAATCCTTTGGAGGCAATCACTGCCTTAAGTCTGGAACCCATGGACATCACCAAACACTGGGTTTCCTCCTTCTTAATGCTTTGCCAGGCCTTTACAGCCGCAGCCTTCAGGTCTTGCTTGTTTGTGGGTCTTTCCCTCTTAAGTCTGGATTTGAGCAAGTGAAATGCATGCTCAATTGGGTTAAGATCTGGTGATTGACTTGGCCATTGAAGAATGTTCCACTTTTTTGCACTCATGAACTCCTGTGTAGCTTTGGCTGTATGCTTGGGGTCATTATCCATCTGTACTATGAAGCGCCGTCCAATCAAGTTTGCAGCATTTGGCTGAATCTGGGCTGAAAGTATATCCCGGTACACTTCAGAATTCATCCGGCTACTCTTGTCTGCTGTTATGTCATCAATAAACACAAGTGACCCAGTGCCATTGAAAGCCATGCATGCCCATGCCATCACGTTGCCTCCACCATGTTTTACAGAGGATGTGGTGTGCCTTGGATCATGTGCCGTTCCCTTTCTTCTCCAAACTTTTGGCTTCCTATCATTCTGGTACCGGTTGATCTTTGTCTCATCTGTCCATAGAATACTTTTCCAGAACTGAGCTGGCTTCTGGAGGTGTTTTTCAGCAAATTTAACTCTGGCCTGTCTATTTTTGGAATTGATGAATGGTTTGCATCTAGATGTGAACCCTTTGTATTTACTTTCATGGAGTCTTCTCTTTACTGTTGACTTAGAGACAGATACACCTACTTCACTGAGAGTGTTCTGGACTTCAGTTGATGTTGTGAACGGGTTCTTCTTCACCAAAGAAAGTATGCGGCGATCATCCACCACTGTTGTCTTCCGTGGGCTCCCAGGTCTTTTTGGATTGATGAGTTCACCAGTGCTTTCTTTCTTTCTCAGGATGTACCAAATTGTAGATTTTGCCACTTCTAATGTTGTAGCAATTTCTTGGATGGGTTTTTTTCTGTTCTTGCAGCTTAAGGATGGCTTGTTTCACCTGCATGGAGAGCTCCTGTGACCGCATGTTTCCTTCACAGCAAAACCTTCCAAATGCAAACACCACACCTCAAATCAACTCCGGCCCTTTCATCTGCTTAATTGAGAATGACATAACAAAGGGATTGCCCACACCTGTCCATGAAATAGCCTTGGAGTCATTTGTCCAATTACTTTTGGTCCCTTTAAAAACAGGGTGGCACATGTTAAGGAGCTGAAACTCCTAAACCCTTCATCCAATTTTAATGTGGATACCCTCAAATGAAAGCTGAAAGTCTGAACTTCAACTGCATCTGATTTGTTTTGTTTCAAATTCATTGTGGTAATGTCTAGAATCAAAATTAGATAAATGTTGTTTCTGTCCAAATATTTATGGACCTAACTGTATCTCCCTATTACCTCATTGTGGCAGCAGTACTCTCTGCGGGTCTCTGTGCTGGGGGCGGCGGCTACTCTTTCAGCAGCGTGGGGGCTCTGTGCTGGATGGGCTATGGTGGCTTTTTTTGCAGCGTCGGGGCTCCTCCGCCAGAATTTCCTCAAAACCCGGAGGCCCCGGCAGTATCATTGCTGCGATGCGGTGGCCTCCAGGAAAATGGCCAATTGGGGCGGTCCATGCTCTGTTTCAGATCTCGTCTCCTGAGATTTTCAGGGGTTAAAAGGTCATCTTATACGCCAGAAAATACGGTACTTCCTCTTTCCTACAGTTCCTATAAAGCCAGAGCTGTGAATCAAGGACAGCTACTTGGTGCACCTTTGATGTGGCTAAAATGATGATTCATCATTTCAATTTGGCCATTTTTACTGCTATAGTTAAATCATTCATTTCTGTAGTGTTGTCTACCACCCAAGTGGTAAGTACTTGTCTTATGAGACTTTAAACTCTGTAATTTCCCCCCGGGATCAATAAAGTGTATCGTATCGTATCGTAAAGATCAATGACTTTTAAAACTTTACCACAATAATAGAGATATATATTTCCTGTAACTTACTGCCAGGCTCATTTACTAAAATATACTTTCAAGGCCGAAATGTTTTGTGAAATCCTTATGCATTCAGTGAAGATTGGTTGCAGAAGTGAGATTAATTCTTAGATTGTGGAAGGGTCAATATTGACTTTTAGGATTGCTACTTCTAAAGCCCCCGTCTCACATAGCGATATCGCTAGCGAGATCGCTGCTGAGTCACTAGTTTTGTGACGCAGCAGCGAGCTCACCAGCGATATCGCTGTGTGTGACATTCAGCGACGATCAGCCCCCCTGCTGGGTATCGCTGATCGTTGCTGAATGTCCTGGACATTTTTTTGATCGCTGGTCTCCCGCTGACAGGCACGCATCGCTGCGTGTGACAGGCGGGAGACCAGCGATCCGCTGGTAACCAAGGTACACAGCGGGTTTCCAGGCACCGCGCAGTGCCTGGAAACCCGATGTGTACCTTGGTTACCAGCTCCCTGCATCAGGGCGCTGGTATCCAAGGTACACTGCAGGTAACTAAGCGATGTTACCCGCAGTGTCGCTTGTACTGATCGCTGCCTGAGCTGCCTGTTTGGCAGCTCAGCAGCGATAATGTAGCGATACACCAGCGATCCTGATCGTTGTCGAGATAGCTGGTGTATCGCTATGTGAGACCCAGCCTTAATAGGTGGCACTAGAGTTCAAATCCTCTTCATCTCTAAAGAGACAATTTTCATATTTAATTTTCCATAAGAGCATTGCATGGCTTATAAGCCTCCTTACACTGGCATACCATGCATATCACCCTACAAGTAGAATTGCTACCCCTTAGATCCCAGTCAGAAACATCTCATACCGGTAAAATGAGATCCTTGCACTGATGAGGGACAGCACCCCATAAACACTATCTCTGCAAATTGAGATTCTGGTTTGGCATTTATTCTAACTTGTAACACTGGTATTATGTGTACCTTGTTTTCCAGCGTTACTTTGCATGTCTTTGCTTTAACCCTTTTGCTCCTTTCCCCCTAACCAGCTGGGATACTGTTGTCTGTTACCTGTATGGATGCTGCTCAGTTCCCAGCTCCGCTGCGTAGCCGTACTTGCGTGAGTGTCTCCGCTGCGTTGCATGACCACCTGCATGTGCGGTCCCTGGCTACTGCTGTAGAAGCTACCCTTAGGTTGCAAGGTCCTCTGCAGTGGTGCATGACTTACTACCTGTGTTTAGGCGGCAGCCATTGCCAGGTGTCCTTGCTGTGCTGATTTGTGTCTGGCTTTGCATAGGGTGCGTGGCCCACACCTTCCTTGCTTTTATGAGGAATGGGTGTGTACTAGAATTGCTGCTCCAGCCGATCGCTGTGAGGCAGCTCCTATAAGTTCCTCTGCCCTGTGGGGCATTGCCAGAGCTTTGCATTGAGTTCCTGAACCTAGCCATGTGTGTTTGTGTGTTTAGCTCCTGCTCTGAGTGCGATCAGCTCTGGGAGAGCTGATTCCGTTTGTTCTGTCTTGTGTTTCCGCCAGCTCTGGAGGCAGAATACCCAGATC
>VIAB01003510.1:95006-105621 GCA_009801035.1 Oophaga pumilio
AACATTGATGCGATTCTCGGCTGTCAAAATCGGACCGATTTTTTGTACGTTAAGTGTGACTCCAGCCTAAATGTGAGCTGAGCCTTACTGCGATCTTTGGGAGGCAAAATGAACAAATCAACAGCAGGTGAAGAATTGGTTTTATTTATTTTTACTCCATTCCTTGTGCGGTATAAGTAATTAGGCGACTTTATTCTTCGGGTATGTGCAATTACAGCGATACCAGATTTATATCGGGTTTTTATGTTTGGCTGCTGTCACACAATAAAAGATGCTTTTCATTGCAAAAAATAGCTTTTGCATCCCCATATTTAGACAGCTATAATGTTTCCGTATTTCGGTCGATAGAGTAGAGTCATGTGACAGTTTCGTTTTTTGCAGGAAGAGTTGATGTTTTTATTGGTACCATTTTCGGGCACATGACATTTTTTGATCACTTTCTATTCCAATTTTTGGGAGGTTGAATGAACACAAACCAGCAATTCAGGAATTGTTTTTATATACTATTTTTATACTATATTACTATTAACCTGCAAATTAACCCCATATTATGTGACAGGTTCCTTTTAATGATTTATTGCGGTTCTCCAATGCGTCTGTATAATAAGTTTTCTGACTTTTTTTCATAATTTATCTTGAAAAAAAAAACAAAGTTGGTAACCTGAGGGGAGTCTTAAAAATGATTTACCCCCCAAGGGTAATGGACCAGTAAGACAGTATGAAATACTATGGGCCTAATTAATGAAACATTTGCGCCAGTTTAACATTTTGCAACTTTTATCATTTTTACTCCACCTCCACCAATTTTTGAAAGGTGAGCAGGCGTAGCGGCAAGGGGCATGGCCTATCACTGCCTAACATTTTTATCTTAACAAATGGCTACAATACTGGTAGAAATTGTAGCAGAATTGAACTGCAGTCAGTGACTGCAGAACTTCTCTGTCTATGGTGCATGGTAGCTGAAAGATGTGCCATATTCATTATGTGGCATATTCCTCTTTATACATTTGGATCATCTTACTAAAGCGGACTCTGCCCGTGTTTGTCATGTTTATTACACTGCTGAAAATACGTGAGTGTAAGGACAAGCATATGAGAAATTGTCCAAATTTCATCCAGAAAACTGGATTTTTTCTAATTTTCATGTTTGTTCGTTTTTTACGTCCGTGTGCCATCAATGTGCAATTCGTTTTCATACAGCTACACTAGAAATGTACAATTATCAAATACAGTTTCCTAGTTTTATCATAGAAATGTATCCATAAATATTGGATGTCACTCTTATATGTTGGTCCCTTTTTTTTAAGCACCCATATACCTGAATGGGTGAATGTTATCTGAGACTGGAAAAAAGTAGTGCATGTTGCAATTTTTTTCTTTCTCACGGACAATCAGACAATTGAATATCATGAGTGTGTCTGATTATGGGGTTATCCACACTTCAGTATTTGGTCAGTATTTTGCATCAGTGTTTGTATGCCAAAACCAGGAGTGGAACTTACCGAGAAAAATTATAATTGAAAGACTGACTCCTGTTCTGTGTTTTGGAGACACTCCTGGTTTTGGCATACAATTACTGATGAAATGCCGATCAAAAATATTTATGTGTGAATAAAGCCTTAAACTCAGATAGCACATGTCCTTTTCATACGCTCATCTGCATGAGCTCTTAAACATTATTTATTTTAGTTTTTAAAAAAGCAGCACGAATTTAATGCAATTTTTACAAACGGTCTTTTAGGATTTTTAGATCCATGTGCTATTTGCTTTGGATTCGATCTGGAAAGTACGCGGTAATGCATGTGATTATTTATTTATTCATTTTTTTAAACGATTCATGGTTTCACACATCTGCGTTTTGAGGTCCGTATTCGGACCTTGATGCAGAGACTGGTCCGAGCTCATTAGTCTAATATATGCCTATGAGGCGGCGGACTTCAGATCAGAAGACCCTCGAACAGTCCTAGAATAACGGTCCAAGTACAAACAAAGATGTGTGAAACCTGCTCTGCGCTGATTTCACCTATTACATAGCATGATGACCTTACTGATTTTATATGTGGATTTTTTTTTACAATGATTTACTGTGGATTGTCCCAAAAAAATCTGGAATGTGGTTATGTGGGCTGAGAATGCTTAAAAACATTAATAAAACTAAGTGATAGTTTAGTGAGACAGGTTATAATATGGAGTAACATACTAATCATGCTTGCAAACCCTTAAATGGATTAACATTACATCATAAAAATGTAATTAAAAATTTAACAAAAGACTCATTGAAGCATGCCCCCTGGTATTATTTCTTACGATTTCTTTCTCATTTGCGTAGATGTCAACTACAATTCTGCATTCATCCAACTTGTTATACAAGTATTTCATTGAAGTACTTGAAATGTCGATACCACTCCCTGATTCAGTTCCCAAAATTACATGTTAGCGTACCTTTAATGTCCATGCTTTCTACCGGCTCACAGAGGTTGTGCACTCCCAAGATTTTGGGAATTGTAGGATTACGTTTCTTGGAGTTCCCCGAAGTTAGGTCTTCATTGTTTCAAGCAAATGTGAGTTTGAATCCCAAGGCGTCTTCTGTATATACACCCAGCTACATTCCTGTCTACTGTACAAGACTAGAGTAGGAAGGTGTGATCATGGAACTAAACAAGCTGCTCTGCTCAGAAGAGTCATATCTACACAGAACAAGTAATGCAGCAGCACACAACATAACAACCCAGGAAATAAGCAGGTGGACTTTGGCTTAAAACGTTCTTCTCGTATGAAATGCCAAGAAGAATGTTGGTAAGAGGCTGAGTCAGTTCCTAGCTCAGGTTACAGAATGAGAACGGTATAAAAAGTTGATTGTGTACTTTATAATTCAGTGTACAATCCTGAGGAGTGTGTTCTCAGATTTGAGACATGTAGTGTATGAAGGAGACGGAGACGGTGCAATTGTGTTCATAATTATTTGTAACTTTTCTACCATTTTTTAATAAGAACATCATATTTGCTCTTATTGTCATTGAGTGTATGTGCTCAAGAGGAAGACTCTTCAGGAAATGCTGTGTTTTTTCACCTTGAAGAATCTTTTTTAAGCATTTTGTTATGGGGGGGATCATTACCTGAATGCTATTGACCATTAGTGTTTTTGATTTCACTATTTTTCCAATATTTTTTAGCGTCTTTTTTACCGGCGTTTTCCAATCATTTTTTCAGCTCCATTCAACAAGAAAGAAATCGCTAGCATTTTTTCATGCAAAAATGCTGGCAAAACACTCAAAAAAGAGGCCAATGTGTCTTCCTGGCATCTTTTGACTTTTCCTATTGACTTCTTTTATAAAGTAAAAACCATCTTCAGAGTGGAAAAAAACTTGAGAAATGGTCAGCTCACTTTTTTTTAACTGTTCGGCATCTTCGGAAGCCTGAAACAGTAAAAATATACTCAAAAAACAGAACACATGAACAGCAAGTCTTTTACATAGAAATATTATGGCCTTTGGTGGTATAATTGTTTTCGACTCAAGACTAGTGATGAGCCACCCCTGTAGTGTTCGAGTTCGGTTTGCCGAACAGCCGTGTGTTTGACGAACTGTTCGTCGAACTGTTCGTCGAACACCGTTGAACACCGTTAAAACCAATAGCGTGACATGTGACATACACAGCCAATGACACATGCCCTTGCTTGTGTGAAAAAAAGCACCTCGCTCCGTATGTGCGCTGCTGATAAGCTGACAGACTGCACCGCCCACTGGAAATGCGGGAAAGAGAAAAACAAAAGGAGATCTTCATTATCTCTGCAGAGATCCATGCCATGCCCCTCCCCCCGTCACGCTGGACACTCAAAATGTGTATTAACAGTGATTCTCAGCATAACTGTGAAAAAATCCAGTGACGATTTTGGTGCACGAACAGTTATCGAACATAACCTCGAACAGCCGAATTTTTCCAAATCGTTCGGGTTCGTCGAACGACTCGAACACCGCCCAAAACAGCTCGAATTTGAGATTGGCGAACAGTTCGCTTCGAACACCGCTCATCTCTACTCAAGACTCAAGGATGGTGGAAGTAATGTTTGTGTGTACAGGAGACACTTGAATCTAATAAGTTAGAACTCAAAGTGTGGAGCTTCAAGAATTTAATTCTTAAATTTGTAATTCTCAGCATCCTTTTAATTCCAGCACTGTATTGATCATCGATGCAGAAAGCTGGATCTAAGACACAGTGAATAACCTTTCCCTCAGTAGAAGGTTCAATATCAGAGTATCGCGAGTCGCTGATGATATCACCAACTTTTTTCATTGAACCAGCTGAGATTCCAGGGAAGGAAGACTCACAGTCATATGCGAACTATCTATAAACATTCCATGTTTTACCAAAATCTGATGATCTTTCAATTAACATTGCAGATGGGGGGAAAGTCTTAAAGGTCATGATGAGATGAGTGAAATGGAATACTGCTTCAAGATCCAGCTGGATGGTGATATTTTCCAGACCATTTTCTGACTGCCACCATAAATCAAAGCGATTGAGGTCGAACGTAGTGACTACATTTTCTGTCCGATGGCTCTCTATGTTAGTCTCAGCATCATAAGGCGTTCTTGAATCACATGTCAAGCATTTCTTTTCATCCTGGAGATGGCTGACAATACAGAAAGATTCAGGTTTCTGGAACCCACATGTGGAGGATGCATAAAGTTGCTCTGCACGCACGTCCTATTTACAAGTCACCGGTGGCAGGATAGCAGCTGCCTTCAGCACAGCCATTGCTGAAGTCTGGATCTTGAGTATGGGCAACTCCCAAAATGATAGCTAGGAGAAGTGCTGGCACCTGAAGCTGCCTCATTGTCCTCCTGGCTGAGGGGCTCACACAGGATCACTTCCCTCAGGCTGCGCTTCCTTACCTGCTCCCTGGCTGAATGACGAATTTCTCCTAGCGATCAAGGTGCGCATGTTGCACCTTTAAGAATCGGGGCACACGCTCACTCTAGGGGCACCACCGGGAGACCTGCATGGCTTGCGCAGGCCAGAGAAGACAGGAAGCCATAACAGGGACACCACCATGCGGCCAAGGAGGTGAGTATGTCGGCGTCCCTGCTGGGAGTAGAGAGAGGGACCACGCAAGGACGCCGGCATTGGTGTTACAATCCACAAGATATCTACCACCACTTACAGGTGTCCTTAGTAGCCCCTTTCCTCAGAATGGGAATAAGGATTGTACAGCTTCACTTGACTCTACAGCATCTTTGCCACATTCACTGGATAGACCCAAATAGCATGTGGCGCAAGCATTAAGCTTCATTTTTAGCCAAATGACACATCCACTGGCAATACTAGGAACATCTAGAAAGAATGCAGGGATAGATCTAACAGGTAGTTGTGGCACTTTTAAGGGCTAAAACCTTCTTCTCCTACAATGTATATTTCCAGCATTTCAGCTTGGTTTTAGCGCTAAAAATATACATAGATATGAGTGGATCTATCTGTAGTGGATCAGTTTTAAGTCTAATTTCCTGATATTCGCAGTTTCATTCCAATTCGAACATTTTGAGATTCAATTCACAGTTTGCTAACAAAAAAATTAAAACTTTACCTGCACCATTTCCCACACTGCTGAAGCAGCAAAGTGCATGCGAATGTCTTTTTTGTGGTGTCACACTAGCTTCCCCATAATGTCACATGGTTCCCATTGAAGCACAGTTTGTATGAAAGAGTCGGTTTCCGTCTCCAGAGTCACTGGGTATCTAAGCTCTTATGGTCAGCTGGGTCCTCTCTCTCTTCTGTAGTGAGTAAGCTCTTTTGGTCAGCAGGATTCTCTTTCTGTTACTTGTAGAATGTAACTTCTTATGATCAGATGTGTCCTCTCTCTAGCTCTTTCCTTTAGAGTGTCAACTGTTATAATGAGCAGGGTCCTCTCTTTTTTGTAGAGGAGAGTGTAAGGTCTTCTGGTCAGTGTTATCCTATCTCTCTGTTCTGAAGAGTGCAAGCTTTTATGCAGCATTTATGGGGGTTCTCTTTCTCTCCTCTCACCCACATGTATTTTCTGAGCCATTACAAGCTTCCCAGTATTGAGATTTGCAAAAAAATTATTTGCAGCACATCAAATTTTTGAGGAAAAGTCAGGGAATTAGATTTTCAAGATCATCTAGTCTCAAATATTAGAAGTAATATTTAAATTGTCATCCCCTTAATAAAGCCAAAGTTTCTTCCCCAAATGAGACCAACCAAGAGGAATCAGTAGCATCATACCCTATAAAAAAAAGATAGGCTCTGTTAGGCTGAGCAAGCATGTTAGGCTCATTTATACTGGTATTCAGAGTTCTGTTTTCTGTTCTGTCATGGAAACAGAAAAATGAAACTCCTGCAAAACAGCCGGTGTCCTATGATGCGCACAATGGGCAACAAATGCAACCATTTCTATGCTGCACTTTTTCTTCCAGTAAAAATGAAGGTGTGACTGATCTTGACCTGATTATACTTAGCTTGCTGTATCACACTCATATAGGCAAAACGTATGGTGTGTATATAGGCCATAAAAGTAAAGACACATAATACATACTTACTACTAGACTCTTCTAGTCCTTACAAATAGCATTTGTAGGGAATTGCAAATAAAATTTTGACTGCAACTGTCCAAGTGACACGTTTCCCCCTGCGCAATAAGTTTGGGATTTTTCTGTTGCGTCTTTAACATTAACAGCTCGGAATTTGAAGAAACAATCCTATTAAGTCCAAAGTTAAATAATTAGTCTGTCTTGTATTTAATGTTCAAAGATTAACTGGGATTTTGCTACTTTGCCTCACTGTGACTCTTTAATATGACATGCTTTGCGAGGCATTAAAACCATTAGAACGATTAGTTCAGAAAAAAATGGTTTAACGCAAAGGAATTGGCAGGAGAATCCTAAACATCAAGCACAATCTACTCAGCAGTTCAGGATGTACCCTGATGGCTTTATATGTAACGTGACAAATAAACTATGACCCAGTTACACAGTTTAGTGAGATGTTAAAGAAATATTCAAAATGTATTTACTTTTTAGGACTCATGCTTATCTAAAAATAACACAATTGACTTTACTTACTTCATGTCTTTGTTGGAACGCTGCAGCAAAGCCATTACTGCTAAAGTATGTGACCACTGCAGTCTGTTACTGGGTTCACTGGTCATGCCGAGGTAAATGACACAATCCCACTGAGCTGAGCCCAGTGTTTGGCTGCACTCAGAGGTGTATCCGTGGGGGGCAGCCAACAAGGGGGTGCAGTCGGGCCACCTAATGCGGCGGTCCGCAGTGTCTGACCCGGTGGCTGCATTTTGCCACCTCCCGGACTGAGAGTCAGCCGTTCTTTGAGCCGGCAGCTGTCAAACTGACAGTCGGTTCAGAGAAGCTTCAGCACACCGGCTCCCAGTGAACAATTGTTGCGTCTTTCAGAAGTGAGTACAATAGAAGCTCTGATCATCGGTAAGAACGATGTCAGGAGCATGATCATGTCATGTGATCACACTACTGACGTCAGTTGCCGGCGCGTAAAGGCACACATTGGTGGTAAGTGCTCCAGTGGAGCTGAAGACACCAAAGATTGTTTGTAACAAGGGGAGTATAGGGGTATTTGCTGGATTGTGTGGGAGTATTTACTGTGTGTGGGGGAGATTTAATGTAACTAGGCTGGGGGAGATTTACCGTGTGTGAGGGTATTTACTGTGTGGTGGACATTTAGTGTAACAGGGCTGGGGGAGATTTACTGTGTGGGAGGGGGATTTACTGTGTGGGAGGGGGATTTACTGTGTGGGAAGAGATTTACTGTGTGTGTATTTACCGTGCATGGGGATATTTAATGTGTTTGGGGGTATTTACTGTGTGGGGGGAGATTTACTGTGTGCTGGAGATTTACTCTGCGTGGGGTATTTACTGTATGGGAGATTTACTGTGTGTGGTGGGGGAGATTTAGTAAAACGGGGGGATGATTTGAGGACACAAGTTTGGGGAGCAAGGAAGGGACAGTTGCAGACACAATGTGGAGAGTGGGAGAAGTTTGAGGACACAATATAAGGAGCAAGAGGGAAGATGAGGTGCCTGTATGAGAAAACAGTATGGGGGAATGGGTGCAGACACAGTATGAGCAGCAAGGTGAAATATATGCACACACAGTATGGGGCTCTTAGGTGATGGGAAGTCGGGGGATATGTGAGGAGGCAATATGGAAACTGAGAGAGTAAATGTGTGAGAAGAATATTGAGGGGAATAGCGTGAGGAGACAGTATGGGGGAAGAAAAGTGAGTGGCCACAGAATAAAGAGTGAGTAGTGTGGGGGGGTAGCATGGTGGAAAAGTGCAAGGTCACAGCCAGGAAGGGGTAGTAAGCTAGATGTACCCCTGCTGCATTGTTCACATGCCGTAGTTGAATTGTTACCACTGTAGCATGTCAATAAAGATTGGGCAGCGCTGACGCACTACTGCAGCGGCAGGGTGGAAGTACAGCACATTTTGATAATTTTAGATAAAGCAAGCCTGTTTCATAAATAAATTAGAAGACCCATGGAAATTCCCCATCCATCCCCTAGATTTTAAGTATGAATGTAGAAAAAAAGCAAGACTTAATATAAATGGAGTCTGTCTGCTCAACTGTGCTTTTATTCTGAGAAGAGGGTGCAAGCATAACCCCAGAAGACGCTACTAGTCCCATGCTGGCTGTAAAGTTCTGTGGTATATCATCGGGGGTTTGAGTGATAGAGTTTGAATTATGATTAGAAACTCGTACAGCTAAATACTTCCTATATAATCACTGCCCACAGGACTGCAAAGATAAATGGATGCTATAATGCTTTTCATAATGCAGTCGTTTCCTTGTTTTATTGTTTTTCTGTTTTGGTCAACCCTAACTTGATCTGCAAAAGTTTTGGGAGCTCTGGAGAAAATACTGCAATTTTAGAATGCTTTCACAAATAGATGTGTTAGTTTATTTTTTCTAAGGAACAAAATGGAAAGTGAATGAATAAAACATAAATCTGAATCAAATTAATATTTGGTGTGATCGCCATTTGACTTCAAAGCAACATCAAAGCATAAATTCTTCTAGGTATACTCACACAGTTTGTGAAGACACTCAGCAGGAAGGTTGTTCCAAACATCTTGGAGAACCAACTACTAATCTTATATGGATGTAGACTTGTGCAAATCGTCATTCCTCAGGGATCTGTGGAGACCATATCAACACTTCCAGGTAATCCTTGTTCTCCTTTACTCTAAAGATAGTTCTTAATGACATTGACTCTATGTTTGGGGTCTTGTCCTGTTGCAGAATGAATTTGGAGACAATCAAGCACCTAGCTAAAGGTGTTGCGTAATGTATAAGTATCTGCCTGTTTTTCTCATAGATTGGGGGGGGTTGGAGAAATTCGGCACTGGTTTTGGGTTTAGTGGTGAATCCAGGTACACAAAAATGGATTTGCGGTTTGATATTTGTCTAAGCGTTTCGAGCTATACAAACTTCTTCAAGACAAAAAAACATATACAGACACATTTATAGGATTGAAATTTCAAATAATGGCACCAAGAGGATACATGATGTGTCAAAGTTCATCTGGTGCCAGTGATGGAGAAAAAAGGGTTAATCATTGAAAGGGGGGAAAAAATTATACGAAATATGTAATCGTTATTGAAATTGTATTAAAGGAAATTGCATACAGAATTCTTTTTACAGCATATTAATGCTGTTTGGAGAGCATTTTTTAATCTGTCATCACAGATATCTGTTGTCTGCTGATATTTGTCCTATTGTTGTTATCCACGATAATAAATGATCAGACATTTGTGATGGTGATGAAATGGTAGATGAGGAAAGTGACCTTCTGTAGTGACAATCTAATACAATACTCCCATGCTTTCATCCCAAAGCTGCTCCCTGTCTAGTAATCCGTATACGACAAGCCATTTAATCTGCTTGTCATCATGTCATGGGACTAGCAGACACCACAGGCTCCTGGAAGGGGGATTCTGGTGGAGTTACAGTAACTTTTTTTCCACTCAAGAGGAAAGACTCAGCAAATGTAAGTTTTAACCCAAATTTATCAATTATTTAGTAGTGGAACTACTATCACACATCCTCACCAAAGGTGATAGAACTAAATATTCAGATAAGAAATTTTAAAAAATAATAATTAAAATTAGCTATGGAACATGTAGGAAAACAGGAGAAGATAGTTTATGTAACTTCTGGTAGAGCTCATGGAAAATGACCTTGTTTCTAGTTAAGGAGTTACAGAAATGTATTAAAATTTAACATCCCAGCAAAAATGTAACATCAGTTTAAAGTTGCTTTTTTTAACCTATATGTGTTTCTGTCCTGCATGTTATTGTGTTGTATTATTATATATGAGGATCATATATCAGTGATCAAAAAAAAATTGTACATACAGCTCACCATAATCTAATATATGTATGTTGTTCAGCCTGGTTCCTGGGTAATCCACTCTACTGCGTACGGATAAAGCTTGAAAGGTATCAAGCA
Source organism: Oophaga pumilio (assembly GCA_009801035.1). Classification (NCBI taxonomy): domain Eukaryota; kingdom Metazoa; phylum Chordata; class Amphibia; order Anura; family Dendrobatidae; genus Oophaga; species Oophaga pumilio. The sequence continues at coordinate 105,506 of VIAB01003510.1, forward strand.
TCTGTGTTCAAAGTTGTGAGAAGATGTTTTTCAATCCAGAAAAGTAAATTGAAAGCAAAAATACTTTATTGTGACTTCATTAAAATAGTAACACGGTCATGAAAAAGATACTGACG
>VIAB01003511.1:37140-47825 GCA_009801035.1 Oophaga pumilio
GAGATTCGAGTTTGAATTTGAGCACAGGCTAATGCTTGCTGAACTGTGAGCACATTTGATCACAGACACCCAGACATTCGAGTGATATCTGATTGTCACCAAGCACGTTCGCTTCTCCCTAATAATTATCCAATTACTTTTCATACCTTTAAATAGAAGCAGCTACATATTAAAGAGCTATAATTCCTAAACGCTTACTCCAATTAGGATGTGAATACCCTAAAATGAATTTGAGAGTCGGCGCTTCAAATCTATATTGATTATAGATGTATATCTTGAATATGTTTTAGTAAACGGCCTAAATGCCAACCTGTGCCGCTGTACAAATGTGTTTTGGATGTAACTTTATATGCAAGTGGAATGGAAATCTACTAAAATTTTACAAAAATCCCCATTAACAAAATTACAGATTTTTTGTAATTCACTTGTGTGTGGACTCAGCAAAATGGTGGCCGACGGCTGCCATTTTTGTGAATCATAATGGACCATCAAGAGGTTTAAAAATCCTTATACATACCTTTCTGCTTACCTCTCCGGCCCCTACCCTCATTGCAGTCACCTCACCAGTCTGGTCCTCATCAAATCTTCTGATTGCCGCCACTCATGCTGAAACTTTGTGATGTCATGACGTTGTGACTCTACTTACAGAAGTTTCCGGAGCCTCACCAAAATTAGGTGTTCCGGCCTAGCGTGAGAGTCCCGGGGATTGCCATGTAAGTGGTGATCAGAAGTAGTGGAAAGGATCGGATGGGTGATGTGGGAGCAGAGGGGCCGGAGAGGTGAGCAGTAAGGTAAATGAAAAAGATTATTTTTTATCTTTTACATGTTATGCCTATTTTGCTCTGGTATCTGAGTAGACCCCAGAGCATAATAAGGGACATTAAATTTGCTGAGATTTTCTTCTTTTCAGATCATATTTCCCGAAAAATATGCACAAACAGGATAATTCAAATTTTGCCTTATCAGCTCATCTCTAGTACCAAGGCATCTAAATAAGATATAAAATGACCTTGCAAACGATTGTCATTAAAAATGATGCATCACTTATATATTTACATCAATACAAATCAATATATCAATAACATTGAAAAATACAATCCTACATAGCAGATGTGATTTTTTTTAATCAAGACAATTGGATTTTTTATTTTTTATTTTAAATGCATTGGAATAATGAAAAAAATGGTTGCAGAAATACAAACAACCTTCAAGCATACCAGTTGTGATGAGAAAGATAAATATACATATTTGCTTTGTGAGTATTGGATGGCGGTAATGTGTCAATGTCTGGGAGCATTTGGAAATGCCAGTACCTCCTCTGCATAAAACTTTTGAAAAATTACCATAATTGAGAGTGGGTAATCACTAAAGAGAAATGTAAATTTTACAGCACAGAGTTTATATTAAATGTTTATTGTACAGTAAATGTCACTTTTATATGTTATTTTCTTCAGTCTTTCAGTTATGTAAATTTAGCAGGAGAAGATGAAGTTCCCCTGACAAACATCTTCAAATGTGCTATAGTCCAACAATGATGAAAGAATTCGCATAAACCTAATGACCGGCTTATTTGAATAGTCTAATTATTTCTTAGTCACTTTTTGCCCATTTTCATATGTGTAATGTCTGACTCTGTGCTCTACACTTTCAATATGATATTTACAGTAGCTTGGCCTTTGAATTTTGACACTCTCTAATATATCATTTTGTCTGCATAACGACTGTGTGCTCAGCTTCAGTACCTGATTGGCACCCTCCTGAGATCCTGAAGAGCATGATTCAGGTCGGTTTTGACCGACCCCAGTGTTGCAATCACCGTTATTTACGGAATAACGGCGAGCACGAAAAAAAAAGAAAAGTCAGATTTCCTATTTATTGCTCTCTCCTCTGATATGATCTAGCACATCAGAAGAGAGAGAAATAGGGTCCTCTGAGCCCCCCCTGGTACCTTCCATGTCCCCCGGTCCCTCCGGATGTGTCCCCCGGCCCTGGGCTTCTTCAATAGGCAATAATAGGAAAATTCTCCTACTGGTTCATTTTGATCACTGCGATAGATCCTATCACAGTGATAAAAATAAAAAATAGTTAATCAACCCCTGCTTTATCACCCCCTAGTTAGGTAAAAATAATAAAAAAAATATATATATTTTTCCATTTTTCCATTAGGGTTAGCGCTAGGATTAGGGTTATGGTTGGGGTTATAGCTGGGGTTATAGCTAGGGTTAGGGTTGGGCTAGGAGTAGGGTTATGGTTATGGTTATAGTTGGGGTTATAGCTAGGGTTAGGGTTAGGGCTAGGGTTAGGGTGGGGGCTAGAGTTAGGGTTGGGCTAGGGTTATAGTTGGGGCTAGAGTTATAGCTAGGATTAAGGTTGGGCTAAGGTTAAGGTTAGGGCTAGGGTTAGAGCTAAGGTTAGAGCTGGGCTATGTTTAGGGTCGGGACTAAGGTTAAAGCTAGGGTTAGGGTTTGGCTAGGGTTAGGGCTGGGGATAGGGTTATTTTGGGGTTAGGATTGTGGTGTTGGGGTTAGGGTGGTATTGGGGTTAGGGTTGTGGTTAGGGTTACGATTAGAGTTAGGGGTGTGTTAGGGTTGGAGTTAGAACTGGGGGGTTTCCACTGTTTATGTACATCAGGGAGTCTCCAAACGTGACAAGGCACCCACCATTAATTCCAGCCAATTTTGCCTTCAAAAAGTCAAACGGTGCTCCCTCCATTCTGAGCCCTGTCATGCGCTCAAACAGTGGCTTTCCCCCACATACAGGAAATTGGTGTACTCAGGAGAAATTGCACAACAAATTTTATGGTCTAATTTCTCTTGCAACACTTCTGAAAATAAAAAAGTTTGGTTCCAAAGTAAATGTTTTGTGAAAAAAGTAAAATGTTTTTTTATTCATTCAACATTGCTTTAGTTTTCGTGAAGCATCTGAAGGGTTAATAAACCTCTTGAATGTGGTTTTGAGCGCCTTGAGGGGTGCAGTTTTTTGTAAATTTTGTTGGAAAAATGAGAAATCTCTGGTCAACTTTTAACCCTTATAACGTCCTAACAAAAAAAATTATGTTTCCATAATTGTGCTGATGTAAAGTAGACATGTGGAATATGTTATTTATTAACTATTTTGTGTGATATGCCTCTCTGATTTAAGGGTACAAAAATTAAACATTTGAAAATTGCAAAAATCATTTTGGCTAAATTTCCATTTTTTTCATAACCAAACTCAAGTCATATCGAAGAAATTTTACCACTGTCAAGAAGTACAATATGTCATGAAAAAACATTCTCAGAATTAGTGGGATTCGTTGAAGCGTTCCAGAGCTATAACCTGATAAAGTGACAGAGGTCAGAATTGTAAAAATTGGCTTGTTCATTAAGTATCAATTTGGCTCTGTCACTTAGGGGTTAATAAACTGTAGCTGGGGCAAAACACTGTCTTAAAGGGAACAACCCATTTAAGTTTTATTTTTGTAACCTTTTTGTTCCTGCTGCTTATCTCAGTATTGTTTTTTTTTTCTTTTTATATCCTACATATGGTTTTAAAAATATGGGTCTATTTATATAGTGTTAATATTTATGCTCTTTGCTAAAAGGGTGATGCTCACAGAGAAACAATGCAGAGCATCCTAAAGACACTCTCCAGGAGAATCCTGTGAGCACTGTACCATAAAAATAAGAACTAAAAAATTCCTTATTTCTAGAACCTTATGGCACATTTACAAAGAAAACGGAGTACTCATGGGATCAGCAGGGGTAAAATATGATCAAAAACCTGCCAGTTTTAACCTGGTGACAGGTCCCCTTTAAGTTGTTGACTGCTTTCATAGTCATCTTCTTATTCCTCTATGTGATTTGACATCATCAATATCGGCATAATAACATTAAATAACATTTCCTACAGGTCATAATAAACTGGTTACTAAGAGTATGTATATAGCATGTCACCATGTCACCTCTGGAACAAATTTGCATATTCATCATACCTTCCTTGTTTCTGTTACCTTTACGAAGGTAAAACACATATTTACTTGCAGGCTCAAGAGGCAAAGTCTACTAGACTCTAAAATCTATTTCTCTCATGGTGCAACAAAGTATTAAGTTAAAGGGGCCGAATAATATTGCACGCCCCACTTTTCAGTTTTTGTATTTCCAATAAAATTTAAAATAACCAATAAATTTCGTTCAACTTCACAATTGTGTCCCACTTGTTATTGATTCATCACAAAAAAATTTACATTTGGTATCTTTATGTTTGAAGCATGATATGTGGGAAAAGTTTGAAAAGTTCCAGGGAGCCGAATACTTTCGCAAGGCACTGTATGATTCCAAGATCATTAATAAGACCACACAAATAATACAGTGAGTTTTTAGATGCTTTATGAAGTTATTAGTTCTTAACCTTCATAAAACAACTCTGTTAGTAAAGAAATACTCTGATGCATTGTACAATGGCCAGTGCTGAAGTGGCAGGGTTGATGAGATTTGAGAAGAAACACTGTGCCCTTCACCACTCTCTCAGGCCTATCAGTAAACATAACACTCTGGGTCGGACTGGACAGTATGGGTATTACAGAATGAAATTACTCTGGAATCCCACACTATATCTATATGAAAACACCTGTTAGCCATTATACCCGTTATATTGGAGAATCGACTCTAAAAAACTGTAGGCTCCTGAACAACTACTGTGCTCACAACTTGGGATGAACAAATATCTTAGTTTGCATTAAAGGGGTTTCTGGTGAAAACAAGTTATTATCACCTATCCACTGGATCAGTGACAACTTTTTAATTGTCGGGGTCTGACTATTGGGAACCTCACCTATCAGAAGAATGAGAAACTTTCATCCTTGACAAAGCACTTTTATCCCCATTTAAAGTTGGAGTGACAGGTTGGATATCTGGCTGCCGCTCCATTCATCCTTTTTGGGGCTGTCAGAAAAAGTCAAGTGCACTGCTCGACAGCCACTTAGGGAATGAACGAATCAGTGGTTAAAGTGATAATTCTAATGGGGATAAAAGTTCCACATTTTGCTTATCTGTGCAGGTCCCATCAGTCAGACCACTACCAATCAATAGGTTGTCACTTATCCTGTGGATAGATAATTAATTGTTTTCACCAGAGAACCCCTGTCAGTGCCACTGTGTAACAAAATGTTACAGGACAGGAAGGGGTTAAACTTCCAAGCATTTAATTTGTAATGGAAATAACAAATCTTCTCCTTATTGATATCACAGATAACAAGTGACCTCCATACAGAACAAAATTCACTATGTCAAGGCCAGTATATGAATAATACCACATAGAAGTGATAAATACCACCACATCATGGCCAGACCACATATTACCACCACAGTGATGGAATAATACCACATACAAAAGGTAAATACCACCAAACCATCATAGTGCTGATTTGCACTGTAACCTCCCTTTTGCTCCCACTATGGAACCCAGTATCAAAAGTAAAATATATTACAGCAGTACTAATGTCCACTAAATAGCCTCTAAAGTAATTAAGTGCCCCACTTGTCATCATAAACTGAAAATGTATATCCACATTCTTGCCCACATTGTGTAATAATGTTCTCCTTCCTGCCTCCTTCCTTTACTAATTCCTGTAATAATGTCCCCATCCTTTAATAATGTCCTTCATTCTGTTATCTCCCATCTTGATCCCCTTTCTGTAATAATGTCCCCTGTCCTGGCCCCTTTCTGAAATCATGTCCTTCATTCTAGGTTTTATCCCATAGTAATATCCCCATCCTGCTCCCCTTTTAGTAATAAAGTCCCCATCTTCACATTATCCTGCAATAATTTCCCTTGTTCTGGATCCCTTACTTTAATAATGTCATCATTCTGTAAATAGTGGGCTACGCTGGCCATCATACCATATACAGGATGGATGTGGTTGCCTCATATTGGGAACTGTGGTGGCCTCATATTGTAAATAGGGGCTGTGAGACCATCATACTATACATAACAGAGCTGTGGGGGACTTCAGACTTAATATAGGGAGCTGTTGGGCCTCATACGTTAAATAGTGAGTCGTGAAGGACTACAGGCTGTGGGGGACATCAAACTGTATGTAGGAAGGTGTGTGTGCCATCTTACTATAAGGAGCTGTGGAACCATCATACAATATTTAGTGAGCTATGAGGCCATCATACTATGTACAAGTATATAAAAATGTGGGTGCCATCTTGCTGTGTATAGGGAGCTGTGGAACCATCATACAATATTTAGGGAGCTATGATGCCATTATACTATTTATAAGGAATTGTGGGGCCATCATACTGTATATATAGAACTGTGGAGGATATCATTTTATATATAAGGAGGAGCCATCACATTAAATAAGGGCTGTGGGGACATCATACAATATATAGTAGAATTTTAGGGACATCACACTGTGTATAAAGGGCTGTGTAGGCCTAATAATGTATATAATTGGCTGTTGGAACTTCATATTGTGTATAGTGAGCTGTGGAGGATATCATTTTATGTAAAGGGGGCTGTGGTGCCATCATTCTATATAAAGGGGGCTGTGGTTACATCATACTTATATATAGTAGGGTTGTAGGGACATCATACTGTATATAGAGGGCTGAGAGGGCCTTATAATGTATATAGTTGGCTGTTGGTACATAATACTGTATAAAGGAAGTTGTGGGGGCATCATACTGTAGATAGGGAAGCTGTTCAAGCATTATTCTGTATATAGGGGGCTGTGGAAGCTTTATACTTTATATAGTGAGCTGTGACGGGATCATACTATATATAAGGAGCTGTGGACACATCATATAGTATATAAGGGAGCTAAAACCTAAAGAGATGAACTGGAATATAAGTTGGTACGCATGCAGCGTGCAGGTGCATGTTCACAATGGCCAATAAGCAGATACAACCCAAGATTAAAAACACACCAACTTATATTCCAGTTCATCTCTTTAATTTTTTGCTTCAGTTTATTTTGCACTATGTGCAAATAAGGGTGTGGCCTCCCTTTTCTTTGAGCTGGAAATAACATTCATCTAGTTTCCCATGACTAGGTGTCCATAAGCCAGTTTTCAGTCCTACTCAGCCCTTAATCACATGTATGTCACTTGACAAATGGTAAGGTTTTAATGCCAGAGGTTAGAACCATTCCAAATAGGGTCACAGTGACGTGGTGGAAAGACGTTTATATTTTTGAGCTGTGGGGTCAATATTGTATATATTGGACTGAGGGGTCCATGATACTGTATATAAGAAGCTGTGTGGGATGCATATGGAGCGCCCCCTAGGGCCTGTGGCTACTCGGACCTGGGTCTGACAGTTCTTAAGAGGAATTGTCACGGTAGCAGTGACCCCGTCTGTGGCCCTGGGCATCCAATAAAAAGGTGTTTGAAAATAAAGATGATGAAAAGGAAAAGAGAAAAGCAAAAAGGGGAAAAAAAGGGAAATAGTTCATGACGCCACCCGTGGTGTTTGGCTATAAGATGGCCGACACTGCAATTCCAATCGTCTGGGGTAGTTGGTGCCGCAGCAAAGTCTTTACAGCTCTCCACGGGTAGAGCTAGGCCCCAGTGCTGTATTAGAATTTAATGTAGATGACGGTAACGGTCGTGGTGCAGGGCTGATGACGCTGATGATAATTCTGAGGACACAGCAGGGTACGGTCTTTTCAGTTTACTCACTGTTGTTGAACAATAGCCAGCTGGGGTGCTGTGTCCTCCGGGTAGGTGGTCCAGCCAGCTCTCAAGTAATTTGGGGAACACTTTGTCAGGACCCCCTTCTGATGTTCTTTCTCTGGCCATATCCCTGCGCTGGCTACCTCTTCTCCTGCCCTGCGCCATGCACACAGTGTCCCAAACCGGCCGCCTTGGATCTTGGCGAAGTTCTCTAGGTCCCCTTGATCCTATCCGGCTGCCTTTTGTGCAAATGTGTGCCGATGTGACTGAGACACCTACGGATACCTCAGCCTCCAATTTGCTAGCTGAGTCTTGTAGTCCTCCACTAGTCTTGAGGGCCGGTCACTATCCGTGTCCCTAGGACCCCTTCTTCCTCTCTCTCACTAAAGCTTCTCTCTTTCTATCTGTTTCTCTCACACTCTGTCCTCAGGTCTAGGGATGAACTCCACACTGCTCGAGTCCCCAGCACCAACTCCTGCTCCTTCTAACTGTCACTTCTCAAGCTCTGCCCCCTCTCTACTGACTCCACGCACACTCTCTATCCAGTCCCTCTCTGGCCTTGAGAGGTCTGGTGTTGAGTGCAAGTGTGTGGGTTCTGGGTAGTGTCCCCTCCTTACCTGAGAGCGGCGTGTCACACCTTTGGCTAAGGTGCAGCACCTCTGTGGCGACTGGACCCTCAGAGACACCACATATACTTTATATAGGGAGTCAATGTTGATATATTGCATATATTGAGTTGTGGGTAACATACTGTATATAGGGGCTTTGTGGACATTATAATGTATATATACATGCGAGCTATGCGGGTCAGCATACTGAGTATAAGAAAGTTGTGGGAGCCACCGTACTGAACACAGGGATATGTCGAGGGCAGCAAACTATGTATAGTGAGTTGTGTAATTCTGTAATATAGGGGTCTGCGGCGACCATCATATTGTATATAGAGAGCTAGGGCCACTCAAAGGACATTATATGTTTGAAATGGGGCCTTTTCAATTATGACTGGGGCATTTAAGAGGCAGTAATATTTTTTAGGGGCCACTTGGGTTATTACTTTTATCAATGGCATGGTTAATTTAAGGAGAAACTCAAGAATTTTTATTGCTTGAAAAGTGCCACTTGGGACATTATAACCTTCAAAGGAGGACACAGAACCTTATTACCTCGGTAGCAATACTTTCTAAGGCACACAATTATTTTTAGAGGCAATCTGGTTCACTGCTTGAATAGCATTTTGGGGGCTGGATTAATCATAGTAATGACAATATATTTGAAGTAATGAAGTAACTGTTCCACATGCAGGCAAGATAAGGTGTTTTTTGTGGATTGGGAATAGGCAAGGACAGTGATGCGTATTTCCAAATGTCATCATGTCTGTCTGGGCAGCTAGAAAAGAAGGGAAAAGTGAATGACCCCGATGGTGGGCAGGACTGGTACGTACTACTTTTGCTAGTAGCATGATGTTATTATTATCAGTCTTTTTTATAGTGTTTTTATTAAATTTAGTAGCAGCTTCTTTTCATCTGGTTTTAGCTTGATTGACAGGGTTACCTGCATACACAAATAGGAAGAGATAAATAAATGAAATGTAGCTGAGAGGGAACAAGCCATAGAAGAACTACCAACTTGACTCATCTAACTATTGGTGGCTCATTTTTAACATATGTTTTGTCTTAAAGCGGCATCTACTCGTACAGCAAGTTTTTTTGGGTGGCCTGACATGTTACCTTTCTTAAGTATTCTTGTAAAAGGTCTGTATCTAATCCTATATTACCTTTGTCGTGTTGGAAAAATATATGTGATCTTTGGATGGAGTTTGGCACCTGATTTAATACATGTTTAGATCGTAGTATTCTTTATTTATAATGATACACACATTCTGCAATAATTAAGATAAGCAAATCAGCAAAATGCAACAAAATGATTCTCTCTCCACCAAAAGAATGTTAGCTTTGAAAATAAGCTAAATAAAATGCAGCCAAGTACATATCTGAAACATGTAATGCGAATCTGTGACATGAAGAGCAATACACTTTCCACCTTGCAACGTGTAGCTGTTGAAATAATCCCATTGTCCTGTTAAACTACATGCTGTGCTCACAACCAGCTATCAGTGAACACAGCCCTTTGAAGAGGTGCTGGCAGAATTATATCTTTATCTACTGGCTGAGTCATTTCCAGCCAGATTTAGAAAAATGAAATCACTTTAAAATGTGTGAATTGCCTGGAGCCAGAATGAGAGCATCCTGCTCAGCCCTCACATTCATTTCTGTGTATTTTGGTACCTTAGCCACCTTTGAAATTAGAAGAAAACCAAAATTATTCTCATGATGGAAAATCGACGTGTTAGATGTGCTGCTTCTCTCTCCTTCTTGAAACCCTTCAGAATTACTAACTCTAGAAAAAACATGTTTATTTCCATAATTGTTCCCTTGAAGTATAGCCTACATTTAAATATCATATTCATGACCCAATACTACTATAAAACAAGGGAGGAATTCTAACAAATATTATTATGTATGTTAATGATTTCTAAAATAGATTATTATTATTTATTTATATAGCGCCATTAATTCCATGGTGCTGTACATGAGAAGGGGTTACATACAAAGTTATAGATATCGTTTACAGTAAACAAATTTACAATGACAGACTGGTACAGATGTAATTTATTGCCTTAAAGGGGTTGTCCACTACTGTAAAACCCAATCTTTATAGCTCAATTGTGCTGCTCAAAATATAGCACAGCTTAGTCCTGGATAGAGTTCAGCGAAACAGGTCGGTCAGATTCATAAGTCGCCGACTTTCACCAAAGTCGAGTTTCGCCGATCGCAACCCGACCATAGAGTGAAGTTGGCCATGCGGTCGACAAAACAAGCACCAAAGTCGGATTTCCCAAAATGCTTGCAGGGCCTTTTTTCAGCCAATGAGCAAGGATGTACATTGTGGTCAAGGAGATGACATTTCCAGCGTCCACCAGCATCTTAGAGAAGGGCATTACAGTGATTGGCTTGCTTTGGGGGG
>VIAB01003511.1:67100-77104 GCA_009801035.1 Oophaga pumilio
GGCGAAGAGCGGACGCGTCCGAGTACCGATTAGCCAGATATATAGAACTTTATATCGGTTAAAGGGAACCTGTCAGCTGTTTTGGCCGCTATAAGATGCGGCCACTGCTTGCTGCAATCAATAGTGATAGTGACATTTAAAAGAATGTGAGAGGAAGGGGTTTCCTCTCTCACCCCCATCATCACCCCCATGTCGAAATCATGGGGAGCTGTTGGCTGTCATTGCACTCAGATTACAAATAATGACATCCTGGTGTGCCAGGTACAGTGTCCTGTTAGACCCAGCCGTAGGCATGATCTAGCAGTGTCTTTTTCAACAGTATTAACTATATAACCAGGGTTGTAACTATAATAGGCGAAGGTGTTACAATCGCACCTGGACCCTGGAGACCAAAAATGTCCCATTATTGCATATGAAAGACCTTGAATAGTTCTTTTAAAGTGAATCTGTCAGCAGGTTTTTGATATTTAATCTTAAAGCAGCATAATGTAGAGAGCCTGATTCCGGGGATGTGTTACTTTCTCAGCATTTTGCTGTAGTAGTTATTCAATCAGCAGGAGTTTGTCATTGCAGGACTAGATTTCACGTAAAAGCTAGTCCAGCTAATCTGCATTACCCCGCCCCACCACTGATTGGCAGCTTGCTGACTATGCACAGTGCACACAGGAGGCTGCCAATCAGGGATGTGGGCGGGGTTATACACAGCTCATTATTCTGACAACTGCTACAACTGCAACAGAGAGAACATGGATTCAATCAAAACTGCACCACTAACTGACACAACGATGGAATCAGGGTCTCTGTCCCAACATCATGTAGCTCTCAGATTAAAAAGCAAAAAAACACTGACAGATTCACTTTATATATGTTAGATTATTATTATTATTATTATAGATTTTTATAGCGCCATTTATTCCATGGCGCTTTACATGTGAAGAGGGGCAAATATAGACAAGTACAGTAAACATGAGCAATACAAGGCACACACAAGTACAGAAGGAGAGAGGACCCTGCCCGCGAGGGCTCACAATCTACAGGATAACTTGGTTCCTTACATATGGCATTGATACAAATCCTGGTACTGTATATATTTTTACTCTTGGTTCCTTTGTACAATATTGCATACAATTTTTAAATATCAGAAACAATTTTAGCCTGTTAAATCCTTTAAAACAGCTCTAGAAATAGAAACTGTCTTGCTTATCTTCTCATTATGGAGGGTAATTTAACTCTTTAAGCTTAAACAGGTTAATTGGTAGTGGGCTTCTATCCCAGATCAGACGGAATGAAAACAATCATGATTTCCCTTTACTTTTTCCTTTTTCTATCATTTCAGTTTGTTTTTTTCCCCTTTGCCCCTGCGGTGAGAATAAGCGGAGCATCAATCAGAGAGCAAGAAACGCAGCTAGATTTGCTTTATCTATTGATCGGCTATTGCCTCTGATCTCTGCAATTTCCTCTTTCCTTGCCTTGTACAAGCAGATGTATCTCCAGACAGGTAACATCTTTATACAGACGGTTCATCATTCTCAGATACCTAACTCGACAGACACTTAAGAGATCCCATTTGGAGGCTTGGAGAGCACAAATGGAATTTGTTCCTCAATTGTATATCTGAGAGGTGAAAGGAAGAAGGATGTTGTTTGCGATCAGGAAAATTTACCACTCAGGAAAAAAAAGAAAACTATGTACTTAAAGTTCTGTTCTACTTATTCCATCACTAAAAATATAGATTTTTTAGTATTTAATGCATTTTACTTCTTTGACTTCCCGTGGATCAATACAAACTAAAATATGTTTCTTAGAGACATATGACCGAGAACACCCTCCAGTTTTCTGAGTTTATGCAGCATTAGTCATTACTTTTATTTACTTCTGATATTCTAAAACCATGACTGAGGTTATTTATATTGTATGTGACTGTCACTCCACTTCTAACACAATATCTGTGACCACTAACTCATTGACCCTGCAGAAACTAAATGACAGTGACATCAGGAAAGAATTAGAAAATCTGTCCGCTTTCAGCTATGGTATATTGTTAATTGGTGTCCTTAAATGAAAGCCCACATCAGAATCACAGTCAAAAAGAGACTGAATGACAGGTCACTTCTTATCTTTATTGCCCCTGCCACTTCTAACACCCACATAAACTTGTTCTTAAAAGTGGGTTGTGTAAATTGCATGTTGAATTTTAATGCTATCTGAATTTATTATTCTTCTGCCATTATTAATATTATAGACATTTATATTGTGTAGACACAAAAAACACATTGTGGGAAATTCATCAAGGTGCGCAAAAATGTTGCGACTTTTGCCATCTATGCAAAATAGCAGTTGCGCAAAAAGAGTACTTGAAAATCCTCCAAAAATTCAAAAGACACAGGAAAAAGGCAGAGATGCTCAGCTGCCCAAGCCTTCAAAGAAATGCACTCAACCCATATAGTTAAGATGGCGGCAAAACAAGTGCAAGAATACCGATGAGACAACCGCCCATAACCTATCAATCCCAATGAAGGGGGCGGCTGCTTGGTATATTAATGCACAATGAAGACTTGTATGCAGTGCTGTTCACACCATGGCAATGCACAGCATCCAGTTAAGCAGCCTATTAGTTATGCCCTTCTATTAGATCAGGCGGGCTGCCCTGCGCTATAAAAATGCATGCCATGTGAACAGACACCACAGTTTACAAGATCAAATGGGCCCAACTACACCCTGAAAAATAAGGTGCAAAAAACACATATAAAAAATGTGAGGTATTAGTTGATATTTTGGCCAAAATGCGTAAGCTGGTAATCCTCGTCACGGATCCCCACGCTTATGAGTCCCTACACTAAAAAGCAGTAGCACTAAAAGAAGACTTGAAAATTCTCCAAAAATTCTAAAGACACAGCAAAAAGGCAGAGATGCTCACCTGCCCAGGCCTCCAAACAAATGCACTATCAGGATGCAGTGGACCCATATAGTTAAGATGTCAGCAACACAGGTGCAAAAATACCGATGAGACAACTGCTCACAACCTACCAATCCATGGAAGGGGCGGCTGCTTGGTATATTAATGCACAATGAAGACTTGTATGCAGCACTGTTCACACTATGGCAATACACAGCATCAAGTTAAATAGCCTATTAGTTACACCCTTCTTTTGGCATCTATGCACCAGTCCCGGCCAGCCATGCCAATATGGGCGGGCGTGGAGTGTCAAGGGCAGGGTCACACCCAGCCCACCTATCAATTTCCAGATTTCTATTTTAAAATATTTATAAAACATTGTACTATTACCTTTACACTTCACAAATATTTGCTACTTTGTGTTGGTATATCACATAAAATAATAAATATTTAAATTTGTGGGTATAACATGAAACTGTTTGTGAAAGGTCACTGGGTATGAATACTTTTGCATGGCACTGTTTATAAAATGAAATGACCAGCACACTGTATTTCCTTTTGTACTATGAGCACCATATCCTTCTCTGTTATGTACTATGAGCGTCACATCACCCCCCTTATGTACTATGAGTGCCGCACTGCCCTCTTATGAATGACAACAACATTGTCCTCTTATAAATTATACCATATCATGCTCCTTTCATGTTACCTGCAGGCTGCTACCTCCCCATAATGTGCCTCTTCTTCATATTGTCTCCCCCACATTGACCTCCATTCTGTAGCCCTTCATCACATAGTCCATCCATACTATACTCTCACACTATCATTCAATTTCTATACTGACCCCCTCCATACTGTTCCTTCTTTTATATGTAGCTTTCAAATACTATGCCCTCATACTATCGTTCATTCTGTATTTTGCCCCTCATACTGTGCCCTCACACTATCCCTCAATCTGCATAATGTCTAGTATACTGAGAACTCACACTATCATTCACATTATACATTGCCACTTCATATTGGGACTTCATATTATGCTACATTGTGTATGCTGTCCCCATACTGTGCCTTCACACTAACCCTACATATTGTGCCCTCACACTGTTGCTCAATCTAAATATTGCCTCATGTACCCATACATTTTACCCTACTCTATGTATTGCCTTTATTCTGTACTTGGCCCCACACTATTCCACACTCTGTATAATGCCCCCCATACTGTGTTGTCACACTATATACTGACCCCTCTACCTTACCATATGGTCCTCACACTGACCCCTATATTCCTCACACTATATATTGCCACCATACTGTGCCCTCACATTGTCAATCCTTTGTGCCTATCCCATACTGTGTCATCATGCTATCTTTCCGTCTGTATACTGCTCCCATATTGTCATCTTTCACTATCCCTCGTTCTACTTACTTCCTCCATACTGTGCTTTCTCACTATCCTTCCTTCTATATACTACCCTCATACAGTATCCTCAGACTAAATACTGCCCCAATACTGTTCCCTCATAGTATATACTGCACCCATATTGTAACCTCCATCTATGTACTGCCCTCATACTGTGCCCTCACACTATATCAGTGTTTACCAAACTCCAGTCCTTGCGGCCCCCACGGGTCATGTTGTCAGGATTTCCTTTGTATTGCGCAGATGGTGAAAGTATCATCAAGGCAGCAGGAATTCTCTCACCTGTGCAACACTATGGAAATCCTGAAAACATGACCCGTGGGGGCCGTGAGGACTGAAGTTTGGGAAATACTGCACTATATAATGCCACCTTAATGTGCTATTACACTTTATACTGCCCCATATTCTGCCCTAACACAAAATAATGCTATATATTGCACACTATACAACACTATATAATGTACTCCATTATGTGCCCTTACAGTATATACTGCCCACATACTATGCCCAAACAGTATAAAATGCCCCACATACTATGCTCTCACATTATTTACTGCCCATAATACTGTGCTATCACACTATGTTCTTCCCCTCATAATCTGCCCTCACATTATATCCTGTACACCAGATTGTGCTCTCACACTATACAGTATAGTGCCCCCATACTGTGCCTTCACATTATACACTGCCACTCAAACTGTGCTCTAGCAGTATATACTGCCCCCCATACTGTGCCTTCACTTTATATACTGCCACCCAAACTGTGCTCTAGCAGTATATACTGCACCTCATACTGTGCCCTCACATGATATACTGACCCATCATACTGTGCCCTCACACTATATACTGCACCCATATTGTGCCCTCACACTTTATAATGCCGAGAATACTGTGCCTCAGACTATATACTTCCCCAAAAAAGAAAAATAGAAAGGAAAAAAATAAAAATGTGGTCAGTATAGAAACATATACATACACGATACGTCAGCAAACTGTGATTAATGAATACATGAACTCCAATATTGCTGCAAATTTTAAAAAGTATGGTACTTAGCGTTTTTTGGTCAAAGAGCACAAAAGCCATCCAATCATATCAAGGTGATCTTTTATATGGCTAGTCCCTTACCATTGAATGTTCTTTCTCTCCATTTGACAAACCAACCTCATGTGAATGGGGAGTAAAAAGGATACCAGGAGTAGCTCACAATCACAATTAAAACTTTGTGTGATAAAGATGCGTGAATAAGGGTGCTGACTGAGCCCTGAAGGGTGTCATACCCCCTGATATGTACTACAAAAAAGAAAAATATGTCCCTCACACAATTAGTATTAAATTAATGTACATGAGCGCAAATACGCTACGTGGCCAATATAGAAACAGATGCTTATTTGATGCATCCACACACTGTGATTGATGAATACATGAACTCCAACATTTCTGCAAACCTTAAAAATGCAAGTAGCTTACATTTAGCGTTTTTGATCCGGAAGCGCTAAAGCCATCCAACCACATCAAGGTGACCTTTTAATATCTACTACCCCCTTTCTGTTACTTCATACTATATGCTGCCTCCCCATACTGTGCCCCAACACTATATACTGCCTTCCATACTGTGCCATAACATGTTATATTTTGCCCCACACTGTGCCTCAGACTATATATTGACCCCATACTGACCCCCATACTGTGCCCTCTCATTATTACTCACTTTTTATTCTGAACTGCTTTTAGTAAAAATTCCTTGAGTCCTCAGCTCTATTGAGTCCCTGCTCAAGTGTCTTCTCCTTTGTATTGACTGCTGTGTGATGAGGGGACCTGATTGTGCTCCGTGCTGATTGGGGCTCTTCTGACCCCAAAAATACCAGCGCACTCAAAAAAAAAGGAAAACAAAGGAAAATATAAAATAAAGGACCCCTTACTCTTTAGCAGAGATGCCAGTTTTTTTTTTTGTAAGGAGGAAAAAGAGATGAGGAAAAGTCAGCTCACCGTAATCCGATGCAACCTTGTCAGCAGGAATCGACCGCCCGGAGCCGCCCTAGTCCGGGCAATCAAACCACATCAGAAAAAAAAGAGATCTCCAGCGATGGTGAAAAAAGGTTAGCATAAAACTTCACATTTATTTACATCCAACAGGTTGGCAATCCATAGTAATACACAATTGTACAACCAATGCATTTAGGCTAGCATGCCTTAGTCATGGTAAAGAGATGTAAATAAATGTGAAGTTTTACCTTTGCTCACCATCTCTGGAGATCTTTTCGCTTTTATGCTTAGTTTTGTTTTTTGGTGTTCCATAGGAGAAGAGTCTAAAAATCATTTCCTTTCTCGATTTGCTATGCCAACACAAGCAACCTGCTGCCATAGGTATCGGTATTGATGATAAAGTAATTGGAAATTGCTAAAAAAACAAACATGAGGTATAAGTTAGTCGGCAGTTGCTGATACCAGGAGTAGTATGTATCGGAGAAGTGATCATTAGTTTTTTACACTTGACTTTGGATGTTGTCTCATTTTTTTTAAATAAGCAATTTTTCCACTTTCAGCTTCCACAAAAGTTTGTGCTTCAATGTACAGCATCTTCCCACTGCAATCACTATATGTCTAGGTCTCTAATGAAAGTATAGTGTGTTATATGCTTTGTGTTGTTCCTCCTGGCAGTCTGTGTAGTAACAACTTCCATACAACATCACTGTGTGCTTTATATCATAATACCAACAATTCTTCCAAGGTCACCTCTGAAAACAAAATACATTTCGCACTGACTGCTGTACATCTTTGCATAGTTAGACCTAGTAAGAAAACTCATTAACCTATTCATTCTGCCTTCATGCATGATAGTTAATCTTGGAAAACAGGAAATAGAACTTGTCTAACTTTTTGCAGCAAAATTTTACAGTAGAATCATGTGGCAAAACTTTAGTGATTATGTGGTGACCTCAAAAGTAAGAAAATATGGATCATGAATGAAGTCATAATTCCTTGACTTACTCATTATTCTGTTTGCGATAATAAGAGAGCGTTTTACTTTTCTGAAATATAAAAGCTGCACTGAGAAAAGCTCCGACGGCAATGAATCCAAAGGAAAACATATTTGCAAATTCATTATTGTTTATGTCAGGAAAGCAACAGTGTGTGATAAATTTGAACAATGCAAGATTAATATTGGCACAGAAACAATATTGTGCTGCCACAAACTAATACATTGTGAAAATGTTCTGCTATCCAACTTGTGGATATTAATAGCGTATCCTAAATCATTTTAAACTTGGTCCGAACAGGAAAGAGAAATATAGATGAGGGAAGTTTGTTATGGAACTTTTTTTTTCCTCTCTAGCTTATTTCGTAATCAGATCACTTATGCCTCAACCTTCTTTCAATATTGCAGCAAATAATGATGTTAGTAAATTTATGAAATCATAAATATATATGTTATCAGCATCAAACTGAATGTCTAAAGCATCAGTGATATTCCCAAAGACAAGCAATCATTTGAACTGTAAGCTTGTAATAACAGTCTTCTTTATTTTCTTTGACTATTTTACAAAAGAGATGAGCGACTCTTTTAAAATTTCAGTTTGCCATCTTCTCCAAATTTTTTTTAAAACAATGCACTGAATCGAAAGACATTCAAGTTCTCCAATTTCCTTGAAAGGACCCTAATGACACTTTGAGCTCTCCTGAACCTCTTTCAAGTTCTTAAACCCCTTAAACCTCAAGGGTGGTTTGCACGTTAATGACCGGGCCAATTTTTACAATTCTGACCACTGTCTCTTTATGAGGTTATAACTCTGGAACGCTTCAACGGATCTTGGCGATTCTGAGAATGTTTTATCGTGACATATTGTACTTCATGACAGTGCCAAAATTTCTTCGATATAACTTGTGGTTATTTATGAAAATTGGAAATATGGCGAAAATTTTGAAAATTTTGCTATTTTCAAATTTTGAATTTTTATTCCGCTAAAACAGAGAAATATGTCACACAAAATAGTTACTTAATAACATTTCCCACATGTCTACTTTACATAAGCACAATTTTGAAACCATATTTTTTTTGTTACGAAGTTCTAAGGGTTAAAAGTTGACCAGCGATTTCTCATTTTTACAACAAATTGTACAAAACCATTTTTTTAGGAACCACCTCACATTTGAAGTCACTTTGAGGGGTCTATATGGCAGAAAATACCCAAAAGTGACACCATTGTAAAAATTGCACCCCTCAAAGTACTCAAAACAACATTCAAGAAGATTATTAACCCTTCAGGCGCTTCACAGGAGCTGAAGCAACTTGGAAGGAAAAAATGAACATTTAACTTTTTAGTCACAAAAATGATCTTTTACAAGCAATTTTTTTTACTTTAACAAGGGTAAAAGGAGAAATTGGACAGAAAAAGTTGTTGTGCAATTTCTCCTGAGTACGCCGATACCCCATATGTGGGGGAAAACAACTGTCTGGGTGCACGGCAGGGCTCGGAAGGGAAGGAGCGCCGTTTGACTTTTTGAAACCAAAATTGCCAGGAATTGAGATTGTACGCCATGTCGCGTTTGGAGAGCCCCTGATGTGCCTAAACAGTGGAAACCCCCCACAAGTGACACCATTTTGGAAACTATACCCCCTAAGAAACTTATCTAGATCTGTTGTGAGCACTTTGAACCCCCAAGTGTTTCACTAAAGTTTATAATGCCTGTGTGTAAAAATAAAAAAATTCCACAAAAATTATTTTTTAGTCCCAAATTTTGGATTTTTCCCATTGAAATTGAACCCCAAAAGTTGTTGTCCAATTTGTCCTGAGTACGCTTATACCCCATGTGTGGGGGAGAAATACTGCGCACTTCAGGGCTCGGAGAGGAAGTAATGACGTTTTGGAATGCAGACTTTGATGGGTGTCATGTTCAGTTTGCAGAGTCCCTGATGTGCCTAAACAGTGGAAACCCCCCACAAGTGACCCCATTTTGGAAACTAGACCCCCTAAGGATCTTATATAGAACTATGGTGAGTACTTTGAACCCCAAAGTGCTTAACACAAGTTTATAATGCCCGGGCATGAAATAAAAAAATCAAATTTTTTACCACAAAAATTATATTTAAGTCACCAATTTTTTATTTTCCCAAGGGTAACATGAGAAATTGGACCATAAAAGTTGTTGTCCAATTTGTCCTGAGTACGCTGATACCCCATATGTGGGGGGGACTATTGTTCGGGTGCACGGCAGAGCTCGGAAAGGAATGAGCGCCATTAGACTTTTTCAAACCAAAATTGGCTGGAATCGATTGGACGCCATGTCGCATGTGGATAGCCCCTGATGTGCCTAAACAGTGGGAATCCCCCATAAGTGACCCCATTTTAGAAACTAGACCCCCTAAGGAACTTATGTATATCTGTGGTGAGCACATTGAACCCCCAAGTGCTTCACACAAGTTTATAACATAGAGCCGTAAAATTAAAAAATCATATTTTTTCCACAAAAATGATCTTTTCACCCCAATTTTTATTTTCCCAAGGGTAACAACACCTCAAAAGTTGTTGTGCAATTTGTCTTGAGTTTACTGATACCCAATATGTGGGTTTAAACCACAGTTTGGGTACATGGCAGAGCTCGGATGGGAAGAAGCGCAGTTTGACTTTTTCAACGCAGAATTGTCTGTATGCTATGTCGCGTTTGGAGAGCCCCTGATGTGCCTAAAC
>VIAB01003511.1:79173-93026 GCA_009801035.1 Oophaga pumilio
CGCAGTGTGCCAGGGGTTAATGTGCCGGGTGTCAGCTGTGATAACCAGCTGCGCTCCCCCTGGAGTGCAGCTGATCGCATATGACGTACTATTCCGTCCTTGGGAATTAGGTACAGGGTCACATGGACGGAATAGTACGTCAGATAGGATAAAGGGGTTAAAGAGAATCTGTCCGTGGGATCCACCCTTCTAAATCGTCTACATGGGTGTACAGTTCATAGCTCATGATGCCTCGATATCTGCAATTCGATGTTTTATTCCAGAGAAATTCACGTTATACTTATTTGTAAATGAGTTGTTCCGGACTATGACCGAACCCTGATCTGCATGAGAATCTGCCTCTGGAACTTATTTTTTAATAAAAGAAGGAGCTATCAGTGTCAGACATATAGCTAACACTGAAAAGTAAAGAGCGCAGTTCATGCTAGACAGCCCAGGAATTTACAGGAACTGGAGGCTTTTTGCCAAGAAGAGTGGGCAGCTTTACCCTCTGAGAAAATAAAGAACCTCATCCACAACTACCACAAAAGACTTCAAGCTGTCATTGATGTTAGAGGGGCAATACACATTATTAAGAAATGTGGTATGTGAAATTTTGATCAAGGTCATTTGGATGTTTTGGGTTGTCATTATGATTTTAAAAGAGAAAACACAGTAGTTTGACAGTAAATGGCTTCACCCAACCACTATCCATGAGTGGAGAAAAAGTTTTTGTGTTATCATTCATCTTCTCTGAAAAAAAGGCCAAGAATGCAAAAATTCTTCCGGAATATGTAAACTTTAGAGCACAACTGTATTTCTATTGGTAAAGAGACAGTAATCAGTGCTAAAACTAGCCTATTCTGCACATATTAATAATATAAAATAGCATATATTAATCTTTTTTTGGGCTGTGCCTTTACAAACACACTACCAGTTGGCTCAGTATCTTTTTGGCTTTGTTTTCTCTCTTTATGACTAAGAATTGAGCTGGAATGTGAGTTGACTATCCAAATTCTGCACAAAATGGCAGCTGCCTTTCCTACTTCTGCTTTTATAGACTATAATAGTATAGCACAGCCAAATAGAAGGGACTGTGTGATGTGATAGCAACTAAGAATTATGTGGAAGCCTAATCTGCTGCACCCGAGGTAATGTGAACCATCCCTAGCAGATGCAATCTTCGCTAGTTTGGAAAAAATACAGTCGGCATTTTAAGTCATTTATACTCATTGAATCAATTGTTCCAATTTGTGAGGTTCAGCGAATTCTTATAAAATTGACACAACTTCAGTTAACAATAGGGAGGAAAACTACCTCACCACAGCTGAAAGACTGCAATCATCGGCAGCGACGGAAGCCACTCCTGCAAAGTTTGGCAAATGTAAATCTAATAGGAAGATCCTTCAGCCATTTGTCCAGGTAAAAAATTAAAACTAAATCCCACAAGAATTAAACATAAAGAAAAAGAGATATTTCCAGATACATCCAACAATAATATACAATCTTATGGGTTGACCTGGCATGTCACTCTCCACAAGGAGAAACCTTAACCCTTAGATCCCAGTCTTAGCCTCTCACCCAGCCAAATCAGATATTAAACTTTATACTGACGAAGGGCAATACCCCAAAACACTATATCTGCAAATTAAGATTATGATTTGGCTTTTATCCTAAGTCATATTGTATGGCTTATTAACGGGTTAATAATGACTTGTAGGATTGCTACTTCCAATAGATGGCACTAGAGTTAAACTCCTCTTCCTCTCTGAAGAGACAGTTTGCATATTTAATTTCCTAGAGGAGCATGCAAGGCATTTAAGTCTCCTCATACTTGCGTGCCAGACCTGGCATGTCACTCTCCACCTGGAAAAATAAGTGTTTAGTGCCATGTTAGCCAGTTGACAATATAATGCTCTCAGTGGGAAAAGCAAGTTAATCTTGTAGTTATGACACCTTTTAATGGCTAATAAAAATAAAATAAATGATCTTGCAAAGCTTTCAAGACTTCTTGGGTCTCCTCCTCTGGCATAGTAAAACAAATTTTCTGAAGAAACACAAATATATGCACAAAAACAAAAAAAACAGAGGCATGGCATAATAAATGGACATTTAAATAACACAGGTCTGCAAAAAACTTTTTTTCAAGAACTGTTTTGGTTATTCCACATAATCTTTATGTTTTTGAGTGCGCTGAATCCGAAAATGACCTCCGTTTCATCATAGGACATCACGTTTTCTGACAATTTAAGTAACATTTTTAAATAAGACAATACCTCAAAATAAATGAAAATAGACTCATAAAATTAATTTTTTTTGACAAACGTTTCATGAAAATCATTTTTTTAACTGCAATGAGCTCACTAACACACACTAAAATCAATTCTTCTTCCCTGTGAGGCTTCTCTTGGTACATTTACGCTTGTGAGTAGCATCTGTAATGTCTCTCTGAAGCGTCCAACAGTAGTCTGCCATCATTGTAATGCTCCATCTACCCTGGTATCTTCTTTCCATCTCTTTAATGTCCTGGTGGAATCGTTCACTTTGCTCTTCACTCACAGCTCCCAAATTTTCAGGAAAGTTGTCAAGTTGGGAATGGAGGAAATGCACTTTTCAAACTCATCAGGCAACCTAAAGTTGAAATGCTTTCAGCATTCGTCCGACGATTTTTTTGTAGTCAGAGTCTTTGTTATTGCCTAAAAATTTCTCTATGACCTCTTTAAATGCAATCCATCCTTCTTTTTGAGGATGCGTCATGGTATTGATAAACTCTTGATCAGCTATAAGCCTTCTAATGTCTGGTCCGACGAACACACTTTCCTTCAATTTTGCCTCCGAGAGGCCTGGAAACTTGGTGACGAAGTATTTGAAGCATTCTCCATCTTTTGGAAGTGATTTCACGAATGGCTTCATCAATCCCAATTTTATGTGGAGAGGTGGTAGAAGAACTTTATGGGGAGGAACCAAAGTTTCTCGGAGGACATTTTTTTCACCAACTGTGAGCACCCTCGGCTGCCAATTCTTCTTGGTCCAGTGATTTTGTCGGTCTCGACTGTCCCAAAGACACAGAAAACAAGGGTATTTGGTATACCCAGCTTGCTGCCCGAGCAGCATGCACAAGACTTTCAAATCCCCTCACACTTGCCAACCGTGGTCTTCATATTTAAGTTTACGAAGAACCAATTCCTAGTTCTCGTAGGTTTCCTTGAGGTGTACGGAATGACCTACAGGGATGGAAGCATAAAAAGCGCCGTTGTGGAGTAAAACTGCTTTGAGACTTCTTTTTGAAGAATCTATAAAAAGACGCAATTGCGCTGAATCATATTGGATTTTGAATTGACCCATCAAACCTTCGACATCGATGTAATAAACCAACTTATCTTCCCGGGCAAAGTAAGGAACGAACTCGTTTTCACGATGTCTGAACCATGAAAAAGACACTCCTGGCAACAATAAATTCTTGCTTTTGAGCCTTGATCCGAGTAACTCAGCGGCATCTTTGGGAAGATTCAAGTCTCTTACCAAATCATTCATCTCCTCCTGGGAAAACAATTTTGGTCTTGTATCATCTTCAAAGTCAAAACTTGATTCATCATCTGGTTCAGGCATGATTCCACCTTCATCGTAGCTAGGTATCTCTTCCAAGGTAGCAGGGGCCTTGGGTACTGGTATACCTGTGCCATGGGGGATGGGACGAATTGCTGAGTGAATATTGGGGTGTGAAATGGAATGCTTCCATTTTGAATTATACCCTTTCACATCGCATGAACAAAAGTAACAATCGTCACTATGGTTCAAATTGAGCTCAGGAAATGAATCCTTAATTGGATTAGATTAGTGATGTAAAAGTTTTATAGTCTAAATTTCCAAGTAAGATCAGAGGCCTGGTGCCCTCACTGTCTCTGGAGCAGATTCCTGAGATTCTCTAGTAAATCATAAATCCTCCTGGCAGAGTTAGTCCTTGTTAGAGGGAAATAAAGACTGTAATAAGTTTGCAATCCCAAACTCTTCAATGTTTTTGCGCTTTAAAGATGTCTTTTATTATGACAACTTTCATGTTGTTTATGTTGTGTCCTGGAACACAGAAATGTTTGGCCACCAGTAATTGTTTTTATTTTAATCTATAATCATGTTGCGATGAGAACTCATCCTTGCTTGTAGCTCCTGTCCTGTTTCTCCCATATAGAGACCCCCAATAGGACATTTAGTGAACAGAATTAAGTACACTACATTGGAAGTGGAACATGTGAATGTTCCGGGAATGCTGTGTGTTGGGAATCTTTATTATGTCCTTGGTTTCTACATGAGTGTAGGTTTTGCAGCTCTTCACATTGCAAGGATATGTTTCTCTTTGTGTATCCGAGGGAAAAAAGAAATTATCTCCACAATGAGAAACCTCACCCCCTAGCTCCCATGCATGCACTTTTTAATTTTCATTGATCACCCAGATTACATTTGTTCTTTTGTTGTTAGAGAGCACTCTGGCTTGCTGGCGTTCTATATTTCTTGAACTTGAATGGTTTGACAACAGTTAGAAGTGCAAAAGCACATGTGAAAAACGCTTGGGAATATTAATAGATCACAGACTGCACATGAGTCAACAGTGTGATGCAGCAGCCAAAAAGGCAAACAGTTCTAGGATGTATTAAGAGAAGCATAGAGTCAAGATCACGTGAAGTAACTATCCCTCTCTTCTTCTCCTTGGTCAGGCTGCATCTGGAATATTGTATCCAGTTCTGGGCACCACATTTTACCCCCTTTGACTTCAAGCGTGGTTTGCATTTTAATGACCAGGGCAATTTTTACAATTGAGACCACTGTCCCTTTATGAGGTAATAACTCTGGGACACTTCTATGGATCCCAGTGATTCTGACAAGGTTTTCTCATGACATATTGTACTTCATGACAGTGGCATAATTTCTTTGATATGACTTGTGTTTATTTGTGAGAAAAACAGAAATTTGGAGAAAAATTTTGAAAATTTCGCAATTTTCCAACTTTTAATTTTCATGCCCTTAAATTACAGAGATATGTCACATAAAATACTTAATAAATAACATTTCCCACATGTTTACTTTACATCAGCCCAATTTTGGAAACAAATTTTTTTTTGTTAGGAAGTTATAAGGGTTAAAAATTAAACAGCTATTTCTCATTTTTACAAAACCATTTTTTTTAGGGACCACATCATATTTGAAGTCACTTTGAGGGATCTATATATAGAAAATACCCAAAAGTGACACCATTCTAAAAACTGCACACCTGAAGGTGCTCAAAATCACATTGAAGGAGCTTATTAACCCTTCAGGTGCTTCACAGAAATTTTTGGACTGTTTAAAAAAAAAATGAACATTTAACTTTTTTTCACAAAAAATTTAATTCAGATCCAATTTGTTTTATTTTACTAAGGGTAACAGGAGAATTTGTACCCCAAAAGTTGTTGTACAATTTGTCCTGGGTATGCTGACACCCCATATATGTGGGTAAACCACTGTTTTGGCGCATGGCAGATTTCTGAAAGGCAGGAGTGCCGTTTGACTTTTCAATTCAAAATTGTCTGGAATTGAGATCGGACGCTATGTCACATTTGGCGAGCCCCTGATTTACCTAAACAGTGGAAACCTCCACAAGTGACACAATTTTGGAAAGAAGATCCCCTAAGGAACTTATCTAGATGTGTGTTGAGCACTTTGAACCCCCAAGTGCTTCACAGAAGTTTATAACATAGAGCCGTAAAAATAAAAAATATTCTTTTACAAAAATGATATTTTTGCCCACAATTTTTTTATTTTCCCAAGAGTAACAGGAGAAATGGGACCCCAAAAGTTGTTGTGCAATTTGTCCTGAGTATGCTGATACCATATATGTGGGAGTAAACCACTGTTTGGGCGAATGGCAGAGCTTGGAAAGGAAGGAGCACCGTTTGATTTTTCAACGCAGAATTGGCTGGAATTGAGATCAGATGCCAATTCTAACTCCAACCCTAACTTCAACACACCCCTAACCCTAATCCCAACCCTAACCATAACTCTAACCACAAACCTAACCCTAACACACACCCAACTCTAACCCCAACTCTAGCCCCAACCCTAACCCTAACTTTAGCCTCAACCCTAACCCTAACTTGAGCCCCAAATCTAACCCTAATCTTAGCCCAACGTACATTAGCCCAACTCTAACCCTAATGGGAAAATGGAAATAAATACATTATTTTTATTTTATTATTTTTCCCTAACTAAGGGGATGATAAAGGGGGGGGTTTGATTTACTATTTATAGCGGGTTTTTATGTTTGGCAGCTGTCACACACTAAAAGGCGCTTTTTATTGCAAAAAATAGTTTTTGCTTCACCACATTTTGAGAGCTATAATTTTTCCATATTTTGGCCCACAGAGTCATGTGAGGTCTTGTTTTTTGTGTGACAAGTTGACATTTTTATTGGTACCATCTTCTGGCACATGACATATTTGATCACTTTCTATTCTGATTTTTGGGATACAGAATGAGCAAAAACCAGCAGTTCATTAATTTCTTTTTGGGGGGAGCGTTTGCACCATTCCACATGTGGTAAAATTGATAAGGCAGTTTTATTCTTCGAGTCAGTACAATTACAGCGATACCTCATTTATATATTTTTTTATGTTTTGAAGCTTTTATATAATAAAAACTATTTTATAGAAAAAATAATTGTTTTTGCATCACTTTATTCTGACAGCTGGAATTTTTTTATTCTTTTCGCTGATGATGGTGTATCGCAGCTCGTTTCTTGTGGGACAAGATGAAGTTTTCAGCGGTATCATGTTTATTTATAACCGTCTTTTTGATCGCGTATTATTGCACTTTTTGTTCGGCGGTATGATGCTAAAGCATTGTTTTTTTGCCTTGCTTTTTTTCTTTATGGTGTTCACTAAAGGGGTTAACTAGTGGGACAGTTTTATAGGTCGGGTCATTATGGACGTGGCTACACCGAATATGTGTACGTCAGATGGCAGAAAAGGGGTTAAAAAAGACATTGAAAAACTAGAGCAAGTTCAGAGAAGAGCTACCAGGATGATGAGTGGACTGCAAAGCAGGTCCTGTGAGGAACAGTTAAAGGATCTGGGAATATTTAGATTGCAGAAAAGAAGGCTAAGAGGAGACTTAATAGCTGTCTACAAATATCTGAAGGGATGTCACAGTGTAGAGGGATCATCCTTATTTTCATTTGCACATGGAAACACAAGAAGCAATGGAATGAAACTGAAAGGGAAAAGATACAGATTAGATATTAGAAAATACTATTTGACAGTGAGGGTGATCAATGAGTGGAACAGGCTGCCACGAGAGGTGGTAAGTTCTTCAAGGGAAGTCTTCAAGCAGTTTACAATCTTACAAACATTTACTTCTTTTTCCCCAACCAAATATCCCTCTTCCATCCCGATGGGATCCCAATGAACTCAGATGAATAGTTCGTCCTCAATTATATTGAAAATACCCCAAAATTAACCATCTGTATCAGTGAATTAGCTTTGAACAAAGTCTATCAATGTTGAACAACTGCCCTATATTCCACAAAAACTCTCTCCTGAAACAAAAGGAAATTTAAGTTTGGTCTGGGTTCATTTGTATGCCGTGTTGGCACCTAGTTGTAGATTAGGATTCTTAGTTCTGGAACAAACAGGAAACGTGGCAACAATTCCATAAGTTCTGGATGTTGATTTTGGCAATTAATGTGGCCTGAGCAGTCAATATACCTAATTATCTAACTACATGCTCTATCCCAGCCTTAAGTCTTTTGGCAACAGAATGTAGTGTGGTGCGTCCACGGTTACTTACTGCGGAGCAGTGGGCCTTCGTGTTCTTACCGACCCGGGTCTGCTCTGGACAAATGATTGGTGTATGCGGAAGAATGCGGAGCCCTTCCAACAGGTGAGCGGTACAATGATGCTTGTGGCTTAACAATTCAGTGGTGTCCAAGGTTTTTCACTAGTGATCTGAGTTTTAATAAGAGTCAAGAACAAGAGTGGGACTGTTTTTTGGAAAAATTTTGCAACTCCTTTAAGGTATATACTAAGCTGACTCTTGTGATAAAGTAATGGACGAGTCATGTTGGTTTTAGAGAGCTATTTAGTTTGTTTTGTCATAATAATCATACAAAATTTTTTATTTTTTTTTCTATGTGCGGTGTACTTCAGTGCTGAGAAGTACATCCTGGATTAAGATGCTAACACATCGGCCCTTGTCCTTCTTTATGAACAATGATTTGTTGCGCATTGAATATGTATCGATTACTCCTTGATTGCAGGTTAAAAAGTCAGTCTCTCCGGATAGCAACAATATCCCAGAGGGCAGCTGAGAGGCAGGATGGACGATATTGTTTACAACTTTCTGAGAAATGCTTTAACCTCAGCAATATCACTGGAGCAATGACCTCATTTAGCTATTGCCATTTAGCATTTGCAAAATAATCTGTAAGCAAGGTTTTCTGTCTAACCAAATTCTCCGTATCATGACAAGCAGCTTCAAGAACTTGGCCGTAAGCTTTTTGTTCCTGGCTGGTTTGTTTAATTCACATGCAGAGAATCGAAGCTTATCTTTAAATAATGCATGTGCTACAGCATTTCTATTGTTTAAAACTTGGCCTATAAATGTGGGGCACAGCACCCATAGCAACAACCAAAGAGCCTTCATTACTATTCCAACTTTTGCCCACCAGTTCAATCTCCTATAGCTTAAAAAAATTATGGGCACTGTCACGAAGATAGTGTGTCAGAGAGGGGCCGGAAAATCGCGGACTCTGGTTTCAGTAACTCTTGCACTGGTTAGAAGTATTGCACCATCTTATTAAACATTGCAGGTTTTATATTGCTGACAGTGTAACGATTAATCTGTTCAGTTGAAGCTCCTGGAGGTTTCCTACCTGGGTTAACTCTGCTATTCAGTATTGGCTATTCACTTCTGCTATATATGCTCACCTATGGCATTTATGGATTGCCAGTGTTAGTTCTTGCTGCCTGGTTTGGAGTTGTAGGCATTTGGAGATTTATTCAGGAAATTGTTGCTTGGAGTTTTGTTAGCATGTCCATCCTAATCCTCTATTTGGTTTCTCCTTCCTTTTACTCACCTGTGTTCCACTCTGTTTTTTGGTAACTCCATTTTGTATGATTGCTATTTTAATTTATCCCTATCTGGCTTCCATTGTTTGTCAGATTAGTGTTTTGCTATACGCTTCAGCTTCCCACCTCCCTGGATGGGTGGAGGGGACAGATTCGGTCCCCTGGAAGACACCTGGAATCTGCACCTTCAAGAGTTATCTGGGGAACAGGGATAGAGAAGTTCTAGGGACCTGGTTACCACCTACAGTATCAAAGCACTTTGTGACAGGCACATAATATATATTTTTTAAAATCAGTGTAAACTCCCCAATAGATGGTCAGTGCCATTTGGTGCATTGTTAAGAGAAAACAATTGAAAAAAAAATATCTTCACAGATGCAATCAAGATTCTTCCGCTCAGACCAGAGCTTTGGTGGCTCTTGTGGAGCACATTTCCAGCTCTGAGCTTTTGTATAGTCGTCCCTGTGCTGTGCCCATGAATAAATGTTTGCCATCTCCCGAAGTCACTGTGTGCTCCACAGCAGCGTACACAAGGTTGAGAGTTACTCAACTTGAGAAATACTACCTGCCTAAGAACTGCCGCTGCATTTAATTTGAACTCGGGTACAAGTTTAGCTATTCTTATTATTGAGGGATATTCAGTGCTTTTTAAAGTTTTAAAAGAGGAAGGGTTTACTATATTGAAATATAAAACTTGCCATTGGTCAAGATGTTATTGTATGAATAATCCCAGAATGAGAAAAATACAAATTTTTTTTTTACTGGTGACTGGATTTATAGCCCGGTTACCTTTGTCACCATTATATGACAGATGGTGAACAGGTTCAAATGGTCAGCTAATCATTGTCCAGTGCAATGTGCTTGAGTGTGATGAGCACCAAAGGGAGAAATGGGGGTGTTCTTCGTAGCTGATACGGAATTCACAGAATACAGATGAATAGGAATAGATTGCAGTTTACTTCATTCCCGTGGCATTTCACGGGATCTGGAAAAGGTCTGTTTGACCTAGAAATGTTGAGAATACACTACAATGTATTTATATACTTCTGAATCCTGTGAATTCCTTACCAGTAGTATAGCACACCCACATTTCTCCTTATGGTCTATTCAACCATCAGAGCAGCAGCAGCTGGGGTATTGCTATTTAAGGCATTTTAATTGCTGAGGTTTTACACATCACATGGTGAGTGCAAAACATGAAATAAAATCGCCATCTTTGCCTATGTGCGCTTTTTGTCAATCCCTAGTCTATGAGTTTATTATGAAGGATTATTACCAAAACCACAATGATGGCTCAGAGTGTCACAAACGTTAATTCATCCATCATTTCAACCACATCGAATTTTCAAAATTTTTCTGCACAATCTCTTCCCTAATAATGCCCTCCCAAGAATCAATTTACCTCTCCTGGCTAATGGAACTGTTCTGCAGTACTTTTTGAAGTTTTTACAGTTATGGCTGCACATGCGCACTTCAGTCTATTACTTTTTCCTTTCACTGCTGGTGCATAGAAACTGCATGCTTAATTTATCATCCTCTACTCTGATAATGTTGCACAGTGTGTAGCATGTCCACCTAAGTGCAGCACTTGTCAATCCATGTGCGGTTTCCTTTATTCTGCCAGGTAAAGTATTTTTAGGATATACTTCTGTGTCTCTATGCTAATCATTGCTCAGCTGCAAATCTATCTTAGTTAGTACACAGAAGAGGAGAGGGAGGATACTTCAGCACAGAGGAGATTAATTATGCTTATGGGAAATGTATTTACTCATGTAACAAGTGGGACCTCCAGTCAAACGTGGCGTAGGCTGCACAGAGGGACTAAAGGTGACCAATGTAAATTCTAAGTATATATGTATATTTACTATACAAAGCAAGTTAAATTTTAAATTGAATTGAACATTACTAGTGATGAGCTAATACACTTGGCACTATTTGTTACATGCACGAATAGTACGCTATTCAGGCTATTCGTTACTCGGTGAGTAATTTGGTATTCACCTCGGTATGTTTGGGTGACCCATCCAGCATGTTTGGTGCTTTATTTGCAGCCAATCACAGTAATGCAGCACTATATTTTGTGCGGCATTAGCGTGATTGGCTGCCCGAACACCCGGTGTTTGTTGCGCTGTCATGTTCATGACAGCGCGGCAAACACCGCTTCTGATAGACGGTGAAATCATCCACTCAGGTCAGAGAGCCATGGTTCCCACACTGTCAAAAGACAGCGTGAGAGTTCAGCTGTGATCGGAGGTATAAATCTTACCTCCAGTCACTGATGTTATCTGATGGGACTACAGCTCCCATCAGCTGCCGCCTGCTGCCGTTAATAACAATGACAAAAGGAGCAGCTGATGGCAGGATTCCTCACCTGCCACCTGCGCTATAAATAAATAAATAAATAATTGAAAAATCCGGTGTAGGTACCCCTGTATTTTCTATAACTAGCAAGGCAAAACTCACAGCTGGGGGCTGCAAACCTCAGCTGTCAGCTTCAGCAAGTCTGGTTTTCAAGAATAGAGGCATCCCCATGCCATATTTTTAAATTATTTAAATAATTAAATATAATGTTTGACAACCAGCCTTGCTAAAGCAGACAGCTGGGGGCTGGTATTCGCAGGCTGGTAAGGGCCCTGGATATTGATCCCGCCAGCCTAAAAATAGCAGCCCGCAGCTGCCCAGACAAGGAGCATCTATTAGATGCACCAATTCTGGCACTTTACCATCTATTTCCACTTGCCCTGTAGTGGTGGCAAGTGAGGTTCATATTTGTGGGGTTGATGTCACCTTTGTATTGTCAGGTGACATCAAGCCCACGGGTTAGTAATGGAGAGGTGTCTATAAGGCACCTCTCCATTACTAATCCTATAGTTACATTGCAAATAAAGACACAGGCAAAGTAAAGTCTTTTATTAGAAATAAGACTAAACACAGTTTTCCATTTTTATTTGAAAATAACAAGCACAGTTATACTCACCTAACAACTAATTCCACTGAATCCCTTGTCTTCAGTAAGAAAATAAAAATAAAAAACAACCATATCCTTCACCTCTCAGTCATTCTGTCCCACGCCATAATCCATATCTGAGGGAATGAATAGTTTTCAACCTGGACGGTACCAAGATGCAACCTTCTAGGCTGAGAACCACTGGTGAATGAACTACTGCGAGCGCAGCCTCAGTGACTAGCAGTGACATCATAGAGATTACTACTGGTCACTGAGGCTGTGTTTATAGCTGGGCTGCACTGTGGTGACCTCATCAACGTGGAAAAAAGTCAGTGATGAGGTCACCGCAGTTCAAGCTCAGTGACTTCAACACAGATCACAGTGAGAGTTCTCACGCTGAGTGTAGCAGGAGAGCTGATCGCTGTGATGAGCGGTGACGTCAGGAAGATTACTACCGGTTACAGCCGTCAGTTCCCACACTGCACTCAGTCACTGGCAGTAACCTTCCTGACACAGCCGGTGGATCTAGCAGAGCTGTGGATATCGTGGGACCTCAATGTGGACTACTTCGGACCTGCTGGGAAGTGTTTTTTGAGTAATAAATTGGTGAAAGGGGATTTGTATGGAAATATTTTTTTTTAACTGACTGATGCTTCTCCACTACTAACCCCAGGTGTTGGTGTCAATGGCAGCTGCTGACATCAACCACAAAAACAAGCTTTAAGAAGGCTCACACGCAAAGCCAAAACATCGCATAAATGGGCCATTAAAACAGCTTTTTTGCACTAAAGAAATGGTGTGCTGCTTCCACATTTTTGTATCTATCTATCTATCTATCTATCTATCTATCTATCTATCTATCTATCTATCTAACTCTTTATATCCGTTTTTTCCCTTTGTTTTCAACTAGCTTTAATAAATTAAAAATAGCAGTCATTGCTTTACAGAAGCGCTTTAAAAAAACATGCAGGTAAAAAACTCACCCTAAGTACCCCATGATGCGTTTTTACATGCGTTTTTTGTAGATTTCCCCACTCATTAGCATCTGGGAAGCTGCAACAAAAATGTACCTATGCAGACGTAAAGTATTTGGTGCAGAAATTTCTGCACCATTTCTGCATCACTTTTTATTTTTGACGAGGCTTTTATTGATGCATTTTTTTCAATTGATGTTAGTGCAGGTTTCTCCACTTACTAGTAAAAGTGAAATCTGCTGCAACAACATATGTGTATAGACATAGGGTTTGTGCACAAGTTGAGTATTTGGAAGCGTACATTTGTGCACCATTTCTGCATCTCTTGCTGTCTATTGGCAGGAAAAACAGCATATACAGTAATAGGCTTATTTTTGATGCGTTTTTGTGTTTGTTTTTCACTAATTTTTTATTTTCATTTTTCAAGCATTTTTGTGCAGTAATGAATGCTGTTTATAGCTTATTAAAGCTAGTTGGAAAAATAGGAAAAAAGGCTTAGTTAAAGAGATGGATAGATGGATATATAGATGATAGAGGGAGATAGATGACAGAGGGAGATTGATAGATAGATAGATAGATAGATAGATAGATAGATAGATAGATAGATAGATAGATAGATAGATAGATATGGGATAGATAGATACAGCTCTGGCAAAAATTAAGAGACCACCACATCAAAACCCTGTCATGGGCAGCCAATTTTCCATACCTGAACCCCATTGAAAACCTCTGGAATGCAATCTAGAGGATGATGGATAATCACAAGCCATAAAACAAAGAAGAACTGCTTAAATTTTTGAGCCAGAAGCAGTGAGAAAACTGGTGGCAAGCATGCCAAGACGCATGAAAGCTGTTTTT
>VIAB01003511.1:116243-130414 GCA_009801035.1 Oophaga pumilio
ACATTCACAACATGAGTGTGCTTCTGCGTACCTATGTTTAGGCAGTCTTTGCTGGAACTTGCCCACTGTTATTTGTTAACCCCGTCTCTGCTTGTCTCCTCAGCAGCCCCTGGTACTCCCTGCCTCTTGACTCCCTGCTCCTGCTCTGCCCTGGTAGTCCCTCAGCTCCTGGTTGTTGCTCTGTGATCCCTGTCTCTCTCTTCCGACTCCGTACCCTGATGCCTTGGCTTCCCCTTCCTGAATGCCCTGAACCCGCTAGTCCTCTTTGGTTCTGGTCTCCTCACTACCCATCCCTCGGCTGTCCCACCAGCCCTATCTGTTTTAGCCACCACTTCTCTACGAGCCGACCCTCTTGGTACCAGCTGTCGCAGTGTCTGACTCCCTTGGGCCTGCCCCTAATGATCCATGTATAGGGGTCGGGTCCACCTGGTTTTCTCACCCAGGGGAGGTTCGGTACCGTGATCCAGAGGGTCCACTCCTGGAAGCTCGCCTCTCCTAGGTGCCACAGGCATGAATATTAAGCATTATTTAGAGTAAAAGGAAAATATTTGCCAGTTATCATTTTTATTATACATTCTTACATGACAAAAGAGAAATTGGACATATCTGAAAAAAATGGATTTCACAATAGTTTCAACATTATACAAAAATGCTAGTAACTTTTTTAGTAATATGTACTTGATAAAGCTGGATTTATTATTATTCTAAGCACTGATCTGAGTAGATGTTGTGATAACAAAGCATTTAATCTTAATTATTCAGACATCTATTTTCAGTTGGTCAGCAACCATAGACTGTTGTCATATGAGTCTTAAACAATGATTCTTTATATTTTTGAATGGCTGCTGTTTGCCTCTTATATCATCTCCTACAGCTTATCATTTGCTATCTTTGCAGGGATGCATGGTCATTGAACAATCGATATTTGATAATGTTTATTGTGTGGGACGCTGTGGCTTGTTGACTTGTAAAACAGAGAAGGAAAAACTATGCAAATTGATTTCATAGTTAAACCTATCTCCCCCTTGACCTGTGAATAATGACCTGAAACAGAAATGTGGGTATAAAAAAATAATCTTTATTGTTCTGCAATAAAATTCAGAGACTCTTTACAAAACCACAGCCAGGAAAACTGTACAGGACATCATCGCTTCATCATCAAGGACAGATTTGACATTCTGCAGGATGCCAGCTTAGGAGACGAAGGCCCCGACTAAAATAATTGATCATCACTGAACCTATGAATATGTTTGAGAAAGCCAGAATTGTGATCCACCAGTTACGTTGCTCCATGGAGATGTTTGGAGAAGCCAGGTTTTGCCTTGTCGGTCACCTGGCCTTGTATCTCAATGAATTGTCAGCTTCCTAAGCTTGCCATTACTTTCCCTCTGTGGGGGCCCGCCACTGCCAGGGGTAGTTGGCCCTGGAATCTCTGAAGTCAGCGGAAGGGTGAGACTCTGTAATTTTGCACTGTCTTGGGTATTTTGTTGGGTCTGTTCTGTTATGTTATTGTCTATTTTGTGATTCAATAAAGTTTTGGCACGCTGTTTTACCCTAATTCTGTGTGGTCTGACTAGCATTATGCCCACTGTAAAAGGGGAGCTGGCATTCAGTGGGATGAGCCCTGGTGCATGCTGTCTCGGGTCAGCGGACCAGAGCACCCACTGAACACCGTGTCACCAGAGATGTGTTTTTCTTTTATTTGTACCTTTGTGTTCCCCTAAAGTCTTATTGATATTAAATGATTTTTTATCACATCACCAAGGATGCTGAATGCTGTTAGCAGAATATTTGAACAGTGGTATACATGAAAGGTTAGATATGCTAAATCCTCTCATGTCAATTGAGGAACTTAGAAGTGTTTCACCTGATATGACAAGTGAAAATGAGCCTATATTAGAAGGTCTCCCAGTTCAAGTATACAATTTCTAGAAAAGCTACTGCATAGTTTGCTGGTTTGTACAATTATTACTATACAGAAATAGGCACATCTCTCAAATTTCATTTTGAGCAGATTTTCTCGCTTTGGCAGGCAGATGTATTTCATTCTGAATAAAATCAATTGAAATAAAAATTACAATGAAAGTGTATTTATTATGCTCTGAGGTTCTTCAGACCCCACAGCAGAATAAAGAAGGGAGAGAATAATGTGCATTGTCCCATATGTAACCATGTATGCCCTATGTAAGGGGTCTGTTGAGGGCATAATACAGGTCAGTATAATTTTTTTAATACATATTTTTATGGCTTCCTGGCTATCAAAAAAAATTAGAAACATTTCTGATTTAATTTTCTGTAAAATTCTTTTGAAAATTCATAAATTAAATTTGTTTGAAATCAATACACTCTGTCTCTATTTCTGCTATGAAGGCAAGATACTGTCTTCGATAGCGGAAGCACAGATAGTGGTAATAATTAAAGAAGATTTGATACCAGATTTCACAAAAACAAATTGCTTAGATTATTAAATAAATCTCTAAGACCTGATGAAGCCCTCGTACTTATTCTGAAAACTGATGTTTTCAGAGTACCCAACCAAGTGTCTGTTGTGATATTTTCTACATTTTTTCCATGATATTACAAGAAATGTTTTATGAATCCAGCTCTTGCTGTACAATGGAAGGTGTATCCCTTCTCCCTAATCCTCCTGATACTGAAAATACAACATCTTGTGATTAAATTCAAGGAGTAATCTTTTTGGATTACACAATAAAGATGCAAAAAAGTATTTTACTCAATTTATTACAGAGTTTCAAAATCTTTTTTCTTAATCTAGAGTATCATCTGAAGTAAACTGGTGCTTTGTCTCCTGTACTCAATCTGAAACTACAAGATAAAAAGTAAAAAGGAAACTGTACATCCATTTATAAAATTATTTGTTAAAGGTGCTGACCGGCCATTAAATGCTGTAAAATATTAAAGTAAGTAATAACTCATACATTACTGATTGTGCTGCCAAATTTGAATGGACATGTGAGACATTGACCAATGCATGACCACTAAAGGCAGTGACTGGCTACAATGTTGATTTAGGCAAAAATGTAATTTTCCCTCTCGAAAAACCATTCTGCATTCAAATGAACCGTTGCGGAACTTCAACTATCAAATATAATTATGTAAGTAAAGTGTTACTTGAAAAATGACTATAGGGCATTTGTCAGTCAAATTTGTGCAACTGTGTAAATTATAAATTACATCATGTATATAATTACTAATTGCTCTGTCAGCAAAATTTTCTGAGTGACAGATGTTTTTTTGCAGGTAACACACAGTACTGGTATAATTGTGTATCTTCTGAGTTGCCAGCTCAGATAAAGCTGATCAAATACATTTAAACATAATTTGAGCAGCTTGTCAAGTTAAAAAAAATGTCATATTCAACATGTGAAAGGAAGTCACAGAAAATAGTCAAGAGCAAATCTAGCCGTTAAATTGCTTGTTATTTGCATTTCTTGTAATAGAAGAGAAAATCATTGCAGGTAAAATTAGATTAAGATCTAAAGGAAGTGTCATATTATGCCAGTATAAAATAGATTTCCATCCAGAAGCATTCTAATGAAATATCTCCCAAATCATATTTATTTCAGAAACTTTAGACATGGCTATACCTATAGCATCCATAGGACCTTTATATTATATGACTTGCATCCTGCCTTTTTCACCAGTGTTCATCTCTGCATACCTTATAGAGATCAGCTATTTTCAGTTGTTTCTGAATGTTATGGGTCTTAACTCATATAGAGCAGCACAGACTATAGGTGATGGTGCAGTGGAGTGAACTTTGATTGACAGTCAAAAACAGTTGGGTTATTGAGGACTAGGATAGCAGAAGGGCAGGCAGGCAAGTAGAGCAGAAAACACTGGATGTAGCAAAACTTGATGTTTAGATACATACAGGGGCTGTAGTTGAATGAAGAATCCGTGACTTGCAGCAAACAAATGGTAATAGCAAAGGTATATGCAATATGTGACTTGCAGAAAACAAATGGTTAAAGGAAGAGACATGCAGAATCTTGATTGCAGTAGATGTGAACTAGGAAATAAATGCTAAAAGTTAAATAGAAGTCAGAAGTGTCAGGATATAGT
Source organism: Oophaga pumilio (assembly GCA_009801035.1). Taxonomy (NCBI): domain Eukaryota; kingdom Metazoa; phylum Chordata; class Amphibia; order Anura; family Dendrobatidae; genus Oophaga; species Oophaga pumilio. The sequence goes on from VIAB01003511.1 coordinate 120,330, forward strand.
TAAACACCTGATTGTAGCTAAGCTAAATAGATGGTGAATTAAATTCTAAAAGTCACATACTAACTGAGAGCAATGTTTTCTTAATACTTAGACAGCACATGAATACTTGACCTGCCCTAAATGAAACCATCAAATGATTTATTTTTAACTAATTCTGTGTATTTGCATACCTCCCAACTTTTGAAGAACAGAGAGAGGGACAAATTGTGAAGCCTGCATAGCACACAGGAGACAATTTTGGCCATGCCCTTGGCCACACCATAATCTACACCCATTTTTCATTTTTTTCTACCCTGATAGAAGAAAATGTCAAAGGGGAGGTGGTAGTGATGGACATTCAGCAGACACCTGAGACTGCAGTGCATAGACCCAAATCCAGGACTGTCTGCTGTGTCCAGGACAGTTGGGACTAGAAATGAGCAGATCGATTCACCTGACTCCGGTTCAGCATCAATGTCAGTGCTACCTGGTGGCTGGATAGAAGTCTGTGAATCTGTTACCTTACGGAATCCCTGGCGCAGCTTTTGATTAGCCTGGGTTGATGAGTTGTCATCTATCATGATGCTCATTTCCAGTTGAGACCTATGGACTTATTTTCTGTTTATTCATTCATAGTCGTAGTAGCCAGAACTTTCTCAACTTTAGGTAGCTTCATTATATGACATCTGGCTTTTTTTGTGTCTGTAAGGCCGTGTTCATGCATAGCGTAAATACTGTGTTTTTTGTTTTTTTTGCAGATGTCTGCACCAAACTACACAATAACAATCTTCTCTGATTATTGCTGCATTTTTTTATGCCTTTTCCCCCTTATTTGATGCCTTTCTGGTGCAGATGTGAAGGCGCGTTTTTAATGTGTTTTTATAATACAGAAAAGCTTTGATTCTGCACTTAATAAAGTGACTGCAGTTTTTTACATGCATTTTTTAGGCTCCACTTCGAAGACAAGAGAGAAATAAAAGCCACACAGCTCAGCAGCATTCATGACATTACATCCACTTTGCTTGGACAGTTAAAATCTACAGAATTTCTGTGCAAAAAAGCAGCAGAAAATACGCAATATTTATGCTATATATGACGCAAAGTGGATGTGATTTCATGAAATCTCTGCCCTCAATGCGTCTAAAGACTCTGCTGAACTCTGCGGTTTTGGTGCATTTTTTCTTTGTAGGCTTCTGAAATAAAACGGCATAAAAAAACACATTTTTAACTGGAGAATTAAAGCTTTTCTGTAGTATTAAAAAAGAATTAAAAAGTTCATATCTACACCAAAATTGCACTAAATACTGGCCATGTAGACCAAAAAATAAAAAAGTTATGGCTCTGGGGAAAAGGGGAGAAAATATAGAAATTCAAAAACTGAAATACCCCTGGTCGTTAAGGGGTTTAAGGGAACCTGCAACCAGATTTTAAGTTTCTGAACACATACCACCACCTTCATCTGCTCCTGTACTGCTTTCAACAAATGTGTCTATCATCTTCTGAAGCCTCCTGAATACCCACCAGAATACCATTTTAATTACTCCCATGCTTTATGTAAATGAGGATGGTCCGGTCCGATGGGTGTCCGCACTGCAGTGTCTGTGCCTCTTCTCTGCTCCTAATCCTGTGGCTTTGATTAACATGGATAATACTTTCTGCATCATCCACAAAATGACACAAAATCTCATGCCTGCACAGAATTCTTGCAGGCTCGAACAGATGCACATTGCTCTTTTCAGAGTATAAAACATCACTGTGCAAGGTCTGAGCATTGTAATTCCAGCTCCGACGTACGGGGTGCTTTTGCCCTCATTGTTTTCTTCCCTGCCATTGGAAATAACCAGAATACCATTGCTAGGTGCATGGTCCGATGTTTTATGCTCTGCTCACAGTAGGACACAGCAAAGAGTGAAAGCGCTGGCCTGCAAAGCAACTGCACAGGTGTAAGATTTTGTTTCGCTATGTAGATGATGTGAGAAATAAAATGTTACTTTGGGGATATACAGGGGAAGTCATGAAAAGATAGAGGAGCAAATAAAAGTGGTGGCATTTTATTCAGAGACTCAAAAAACTGGTGACAGGTTCCCTTTAAAAGTGTCTGGGTGGGAGGTTTGAAATCATATGTAAATTGAAGTATTTGTGTTATGAGCAGGCTGTCAATCAAAGTGCAGAAGAGTGAAAACGCGCTAAATGTGGAGTGAATACTTCAAGTTACTCCTCAAGTTAAAGCGAGCAGCTGCAGGGAGATTGTACCTTCATTTTATCCCTGTAGCTGCTGCTCAAGTAATATGGCTAAACAGGACATAAACTCTATTTATCTTCAGTCGCCCCCCTATAACTGCAGGTAAATAGCATTTCTGGATATGACAGGCTCCCTTTAAGATGAGCGAGTAGTTTATTTCTTCAAGTCAAAAAAATGGGGTATAAGAACACTAACCAGCTCACCGGTTTGTAGAAGCACGGATCCTCCGCTTGATCAAACGTGAAGATACATAAGAAAATGAAGGAAAAAGGGATCCAGCTTCAATAAAATCTTCATCTTTATTGATTCATAAAAACATGAATAGTGGCATGCTCCTGGACAAGCTCAGGACAAGGCTACGCGTTTCGATCACAGGGATCTTTATCACAGCTATGAGCTATGAAGATTTTATTGAAGCTGGATCCCTTTTTCCTTCAAAAAAATGGGGTACTTGCATTGTTAAATTTGCCCGATTGTTTGAGCTGTGCAAAACCCAACATTGCCACATCTGGCAACCTAAAGTGCCCAGCAACTAATAAACTTTTGGCAGCAATGTAATTTCTATATTATAGAAAAAATAAGCATAAAAAAACTAAATCAAAAAGCTAAGATATTTTCCTACAGGACATTTTATTGATGTTATCTTTATAGATGTTTTTAACTGGCAAGAAATAATATTTTACATTCCTCACTTTATATATCGTTTTTTGTATAAAATCCCAGTGTGGCTCCAACAGTAAAGATGTACGGCAGTTTATAGTTTGTTTTCCCGACTGTCCACTTATCTGTTCAGAATTCGCACATGCGGCGTTATCTCTTTCTAAACTGTTTTTTCCTAAACTGGTATCAGGAATATTCTGCCGTTCTTTACCAATGCTAATATCTATTTTCCCTGCTTTGTGTTCCCTGATTTACTGCTGCTTGCTTTATAAAAACGACAATTTTCTGTAAAGATTTTTCAGTATGAGAAGATTATAGTTTTGTCAATAACAGACACAGTAGGCCAAGCCTCAGATAACATACAATGGAGATTGTGAGACCAGCATGCAAATCCCCCAGTATAAAGAGTCAGCGCTCCCTATATCCGCGAGCTGGAATATTCTCCGTTACTAATAAACACAAAGTCAAATCATAACATATTTTGGTAGCTCATTATACCAAACTATCATTGTTAATATTTTTTGATGAGGCAGTCAATTTCTCTTCATTTTCCCAACCCTGATTTCATTTCCCAATTCTCTCATTTTCTTTTTTCTGTCTCCCACTCAGAGCCTCCTCAATGTCATTTGCCAATGAACTTGGCTTGGTATTACAGAGCTTGGAGATCACACCCCCGGTTCACAGCCAGACAATATTGTAATGTTTTGCAGAAACTAATTATCTTCAGAACGTGTGCCCTGAAGACAGACTGGGAAGAGAGAAACATGTAATGCAATTATGGGCTTAAATGAATATAACATTTATTTACTAAAACCATTTTCTGAAATGTAAACTTCTCCTGAGGGGAAGAATTCGCTATTTACACTGTGTGATACTCTTAAAGGCTGCGGCAACAAGAGAGTGTTTAGAAAGTGGTAAAGGGGAGCAATAAAGTGAAAGAGATAATGCAAGTTCTCCTAAATAGCAGCAATGTATTGTATGAGGAACAATAGGAACACAACAACTCACAGTGAGAAATATTACATTTATCCTACGCAGAATAGAAGTCACTGGCCAAAAAGATATATAATAGAGTGAGGCAAATTTGTTTGAATGGAATTAATTGTACTTGAATTTTAGAAATATCTGTATATTCTCCAGAATGCGGATAATTTGTCATTTAGCCCCCACTGGCCGCCATTTTGCTGAACCTAACAAGCAAAAAGTTTCACAATAAAAAAAATTCACTTCACCTTTCAGTTCCTTTCCTACCTCCGCTGTACATTCTCCATCATAATTAGTGATGGGCGAGCACTAAAATGCTCGGGTGCTCGTTGCTCAGGTCCAGCAAATTGGAATGCTCGGGTGCTCAACTCAAGCAACGTGCCCAATGTAAGTCCATGGGAAACTTGATCATTTTTCTGGTGGCCCCCCCGGCAGTCTGCAGATGGGCTAAAAATTGCGGAAATCGATGGGAACAGTGTTCAAATGACATGGGAACAGCATGGAGAAGACCCCTGGAAGCATTTCTGACTCTCAGGTAACTGCAGTGAACAATGTTGTCAGAGTCTTATGCACTTTTACAGACTCACAATAAAATATACAAAAACGAAACCAAAATGGATTTTCCTGGGAAATATGTTAAGGAACATCCTTTCCAGGGTAATGACCCGTATATAAGGCAAAATAAATAGCAAAACACAAATGCTTCTCCACACACTGGGCTATGTTCACACATAGCGTTTCTGATGCGTTTTTGAACTTTAGCATTGCTTTCAACCAAGACAAATGCATTCACTGGGAAATGTCATTTTAACATTTTACAACCTTATCTGGCCATGTGGTGTGTGACACATCATCAGACACATCCTGTTTCATTTATGAAGGAGGGACTCTGACAGTCACAAAGCCTATTTTTATAGGGCCATCAGGCGGCCTTTACTGATCACAAAGTGCCAGCAGTAAGCTCTCATTATTCTTAGAGAGCCATCAGCCGGCTATGCTTTGTTGTTCCCATTATTAAACATTGGGTCTCCTATACTGTTATTGCATATGCAGTGAGTGGCAGGGCTGCTCCAAATTTGGACGCATCCCAATACCCCTTTGTAGAGACGTACAGGAGGGCCTCCTGAAAACAATGTTCCCATTATTAGGAAGTGGGTCTCCCATACTGTTTGCCTATGCAGTGAATACAAGACCTGCCCCTAATTTGGACGCACCCCAAAATCCATTTGAAGAGAAGCACAAGAGGGCCTCCTGAAAATAATGTTCCCTTAATTAGGAAGTTGATACTCCCATACTGTTTGGCTATGCAGTGAATGCAAGGCCTGCCCCAAATTTGGTCACACCCCAATAACCCTTTGAACAGATGCACAGGAGGGCCTCCTGGAAACAATGTTCCCATTATTAGGAAGTGGGTCTCCCATAATGTTTGCCTATGCTGTGAATGCAAGGGCTGCCAAAAATTTGGAGGCACCATTATACCCCTTTGAAGAGACGTAGATTAGGGCCTCATGAAAACAATGTTCCCAATATTAGGAAGTGGGTCTCCCATGCTGTTTGTTTATGCTGTGAATGCAAGGGCTGCCAAAAATTTGGAGGCACCATTTTACCCCTTTGAAGAGACGTAGATTAGGGCCTCATGAAAATAATGTTCCCAATATTAGGAAGTGGGTCTCCCATGCTGTTTGCCTATTTTGTGAATGCAAGGGCTGCCAAAAATTTGGAAGCAACATAATACCCTTTGAAGAGACGTAGAGGAGTGCCTCATGAAAACAATGTTCCCATTATTAGGAAGTGGGTTTCCCATACTGTTTGCCTATTCAATGTATGCAAGGGCTGCCATAAACTTGGAATCACTTGAATGCCCCTTGAAGAGACGAGGAGGAGGGCCTCATTAAACAAATGTTCCCATTAGAATGGAGCGGGTCTCCTATACTTCTAATACCCATGCACTAAGTGTATGGGCTGACAAACATTTACCCCTGTGGGGTGTACATGAATATACTGTATACCAATTTTTATTTTACGGGCATCATACACACCTTTGTGAAGTATGTGAAGTCTCCACAATCAATGATGGTTTTGGAAGCCATGTCATCTGCTGGTGTAGGTCCGCTGTGTTTTATCAAGACCAAAGTCAGGGCATCCGTCTACCAGGAAATTTTAGAGCACTTCATGCTTCCCTCTGCCGTCAAGCTTATTGGAGATGGAAATTTCATTCTTCAGCAGGACTTGGCACCTGTCCACACTGCCAAAAGTACCAATTCCTGGTTTACAAACAACAGTATCACTGTGCTTGATTGGCTAGCAAACTCATCTGACCTTAAAACATAGAGAATCTATGGAGTATTGTCAAGAAGAAGATGAGAGACACCAGGCCCAACAGTGCAGATGAGCTGAAGGCTGCTATCAAAGCAACCTGGGCTTCCATAACACCTCAGCCATGCCACAAACTGATTGCCTCCATGCCACACCACACTGATGCAGTAATTGATGTCAAAGGAGCCCCGACCATCATTGAGTGCATTTACTGAACATACATTTCCATAGGCCAACATTTCGGATTTTAAAATATTTTTGTCAAGCTGGTATTATAAAAGTATTCTAATTTACTGAGATAATGACTTTTGGGTTTTCATTGGCTGTAAGCCATAATTATCAACATTAACAGAAATAAACACTTGAAATACATAACTCTGTAATGACTCTAATATATGAGTTTCACTTTTTGTGTTGAAGAACTGAAATAAATTAACTTTTTGATGATATTCTAATTTTGTGAGATGCATCTGTAGGTGGTTGTATATCACTCAGATTGTGTAGCTATATAGTGTCCAGTGTGGCTGTAAAATTTACCTTCTAGAATTTTTTTTTGGGGGGAGGGCAGTTACTGAGGTCCACAGACAAAGCCAGCAGGGCACATGTCCTACGTCCTACAAGTGTGTTGAGCACAGCTTACACTGTGCTCCATGCTTAAGCATAGCATTCTAAATAATATTTTTTCAATAGCTAAATGTGAAAAAGCCTGCTGTATCCCACCTTGTCATTTAGAACTGTGGTGATATGAACCTGTCTGCAGACCTAAGGCACATTAAAAAAAAGTATAATTTTTTCTGTTGCTAAATTTGAAACAGCCTGCCGTATCCCACGTTGTCAAGTTGTGATGGTGATATGAACCTGTCTGCAGACCTAATGTGCATTAAAAAAAATTGTATTTTTTTTCATTGCTAAATGTGAAACAACCTGCTGTATCCCAACTTGTCATTTAGTGTTGTGGTGATATGAAACTGTCTGCAGACCTAAAGCACATTACAAAAAAAATATAATTTTTTCTGTTGCTAAATGTGAAACAGCATGCTGTATCCCACCTTTTCATTTAGTGCTGTGGTGATATAAAACTGTCTGCAGACCTAAGACATAAAAAAATTAGATTATTTTCTTTTGTTGAAAGAGATACAGCCCACGTATCCCACATTGTCATTTTGTAGTGGTGATATGAAGCTGTCTACAGACCTCAAGCACATTAAAATATTTTTTTTTTTCTGTTGATAAATGGGATGCAGTCTGCTATATCCAACCTTTTCATTTAGTGGTGGCGAAATTGTTCTGTGTGCAGAGCTGTTGCACATTAAAATTAATTATTTTTATTTTTTTACAAACGTGATACAGCAGCCGAGATCTGAGTTTGAAATGGTTTTGAGCCTATCTTCAAGATTATGTGCTTCTTTAACATCCAATTTCTCACTGTCATCTTTTCTACCTAGCTTGAGAGGTGCATCTGTTACACCTAACTGTTGACGAGCATCAAAAGTTCTCTGGTAATTGGTGTTGGGTAGATGAGAAATAGTTGTAGGCTGGATCCTGGATCTTGTACTTCCATAGCCGCCCTGTTATTGATCGTGTTGTACGTTCCCATTCCCACCCAAAAAAATTCTTCTGTTACTAACATCATACAGTAGGGGACATGTCACTTTTAAACTGTTTTGAGCATACACTTAATCTTATGCAGGCCTTATCGACAGGTCCAAAAAATTCTTCTGTTACTAACGTTATACAGTAGTCGACATGTCATTTTGAAATTGTTTGGAGCATCTAATCAATCTTACACAGGCCTTATCGACTGGCCCAAAAGAATTCTTCTGTTACTAACGTCATACAGTAGGGGACATGTCACTTTTAAACTGTTTCGAGCATTCACTCAATCTTATACATGTCTTATTGACGGGACCCAAAATATTCTTCTGTTACTAACGTCATACAGAAAGGGACATGTTACTGTTAATTTCTTTGGAGCACCTCTTCAGTGTTATACAGGCCATATCGACAGGCCCCAAACAATTCTTCTGTTACTAATGTCATACAGTAGAGGACATCTAACTTTTAAATTGTTTGGAGGCTTCTTTTAGATTATGTGCATCTTTGGCATCGAATTTCTCATGGGTATCTTTTATATCTAGCTTGAGGCACGCATCTGTTACATCTATCTTCTGACAAGCATCAAAAGCTCTCTGCTAATTGGTGTTGGGTAGATGAGTAATAGTTGTAGGCTGGATCCTGGATCTTGTACTTCCCATAGTCACTATCTTATTGATCTTGTTGTATGATCCCATTCCAGCCCAAAAAAATTCTTCTGTTACTAACATCATACCGTGGGGGACATGTCACTAAAAAATTGTTTCGAGCTTCAACTCAATCTTAAACAGGCCTTATCGACAGGCCCAAAAAAATGATTCTGTTACTAGTTTCATATAGTAGGGAACATATCACTTTTAAACTGTGTCGAGCATCCACTCTATCCTATACAGGCTTTATAGACAGGTCGAAAAAATTCTTCTGTTACTAATGTCATACAGTTGAGGACATCTCACTTTGAAATTTGTTGGAGCCTATCTGCTAGATTATGTGCATCTTTGGCATCCAATTTCTCATGGGCATCTTTTATACCTAGCTTGAGACACACATCTGTTACACCTACAGTATCTTCTGACGAGCATCAAACACTCTCTGGTAATTGGTGTTGGGTAGATGAGTAATAATTGTAGGCAGGATCCAGGATCCTGGATCCTGTTATTGATCCGGATGTACGTTCCCATTCCAACCCCAAAAAATTCTTCTGTTACTAACATCATACAGTAGGAGACATGTCACTTTTAAATTGTTTCAAGCATCCACTCATTCTTATACAGGCCTTATCGACAAGCCCTCCAAAAATCTTCTGTTACTAATGTCATACAGAAAGGGACATGTCACTTTTAAATTGTTTTGAGCATCCACTCAAATCTTATACAAGCCTTATTGACAGGCTTAAAAAATTCTTCTGTTACTAATGTCATACAGTAGGGGTCATTTCACTTTGAAATTGTTTGGAGGCTTCTTCTAGATTATGTGCATCTTTGGCATCCAAATTCTCACGGGCATCTTTTATACCTAGCTTGAGACACACATCTGTTACACCTATCTTCTGATAAGAATCAAACACTCTCTGGTAATTGGTGTTGGATAGATCCTGCTGAAGCCAAGAAGAGCCATGTAAGGGAACAATAAGAATTCAGCAATTGAACGTAAGCAGTGTAAGCAGCCAGGCTAGAAGATGACCAAATAGGGGCCTGGATGCAAGGGCTTTAGAAAAACCGCACAGGGGGTTCCCATACATGGCTCTTGTTGGTTTCAGCAGGATCTTGGCCATATCCAATTGTTTTCTTGTCCAATAGTGTATTATACAATTTTTGGTGCACTTGGAATCTGCGTATTATATGCAGAGACAATCTGAATGGCCGCATTCAGATCTATATTTATTTATGTGGGCATCATATGAGCTTTGAGGGTGTTGGTGGATTGCTTTGTGCCCCAACGGGCTTCATATATACATAATTTTTTGGTGGACCATTGTATTGTATTCTATTGCTTGTGATAACATTTCTCATAGGTCTTTATATGCTGGGAGAAGATCTCACAGGTTCTCCCATTGAAATACATGTTATATCATATACAATTGTTGCAATTATCATGTGATGCAATTATATTTAACTGACATTTAGGCCTACAGTGCATGTCATTTCCTTTGGTTGCAGGGCCCATGTGGGTGTTCTATCAATTTTAATTGTTTTTAATATTCATTGTCAAAAAAGTTTCCTCCTGTTTATTTCTATTGGTGGTGTGCAATTTGATATAGTGGTCTCTGTAAGGAAAGGGACCGCCGCCATTTTGTATAGGGCCTATACCA
>VIAB01003511.1:136981-150729 GCA_009801035.1 Oophaga pumilio
CCCAGGCTACCGTGGGGCGGTCGGCTTAGTTCCTCACAGTCTCCTTTTCTCTCCTTGGTCTTCTCATATGGTGACCACTTATTTTGCACCCCGATATTATTCCTTTACAAGACTGCTGCACCATAACTTATATATATTACTGAAATTCAGCTGTGAGCAGAGGTTGTGCAGTGTAAAAAATCTATTTTTAGTTGCTAATAATGTGCTCCTATCACATTATCTGAGCAACATGACTGTGAAAAAGCAATGTCGTGGAGGAAAGGGGTTTAGGCTTGCTGTTCAAGGTGTGTGTGGGGTAGATGTTAATGTTTCTGAAAGCACTAGTGACCCACCTACATGCCATCATATCCAAAGACAACTGACAACTTCTGTTACTGGATGTTATAGTTTTTAGTGTGATGCATTGTTCTTGCTTAATTGTAGTCTCTGATATCTTTAGTGGAGCTGTTGCTGCTGCTGCTGCTGTTGGAGATGTTAACAATAATTTATGGAAATGTGAACAGTCCTGCTTGTGTGTCCATCTGCTGGATTGGGTGTAGTGGAAGACCTGTCGGTCCCTATTGTACTATTTCTACTGTGGTTAAATTTATGCCACTTTGTTAGTGTCTGACACTAATTTTTTAAATGTGTCTCCTTCATGTGTGCTGCCAAATTCAGTAGGCCTCCGATACCAGCAGTCCTCCACTGTCTTTGAGTTAACTACCTGTGTTACTATGCTTACATTTTTCTGACAATAGTAATCTACTAAACTGATATGTGTGCAACCTGAGAGTGGCTGAGCATCACTTTCAATTTTGAGGTTTTTTTTATCACTTATATAGCGCCAATAATTCAACATTCGTTTTACAGATATTACTGGCACTGTCATCATATGATCTCACAATTTAAATTTACTTCCTGTATGCCTTTGTAGTGTGGGTAGAAAAATAATTACTGGGAGTAAATCCTTACAAACAAGGGTATAACATACAAACTCTTTGCAGATGATGTCCTTGGTGTGGTTGTAACACAGGACTACAGTGCTGCAAGACTGCTAATGTTTTTGCGTTGACAGCTGAATGTTTCTGTGGTTGGAAGGCTATCACTGTAATTCAAACTGTGTGCCTCACTGCTGTGTTGGGGAAAACCAATGTCAAGATTGTCTTCCAGCATGTTTTGATACTGCAGAATGGGTGCGTCCCTTTCTACAGGGGAAGCAACAGGCAAAAGTTACTTTTATATTGTAGCTAGAACACTCTGGCAACCCAGGTATAACACTCAAGCTTCCTTCCTCCATCCCCTCCTGACAACAATGGACAACATAGAGAGAATCGTTATCGTCGTCATCTCCTAACTGTTGCGCGTCCATCACCTCTTACTTCATTTCATTTTCATGGTCCTTCTCCATTTGTTTATCCCATGGCAAACATCTGTGAGACGACAGACCTGAACATGTAGATAACAGCAATAGGAATGCTGCTGATGGCATCATCACCGCTAACCATCTTAGTAGCCATTAAGAAAACCTACAGAAGGGTGTAGAGGTCCTTCATCTGTATTTAGTACGCAAGTGTGAATTGCACCACGTTCGTACTGCGTTGTGCCATATTTTGTGAATGTCATCCTGCACCAGGTCTTGGCGCTGCTGCCACTGTTGCTGCAACATGGGCATAGTTTAATTCCACAGAGTGGTCATATTGCATATCAACTGGTTAACTATTAGAAAGATCTCGTTTCCAACTGAAGTGGAATGGTGGAAGTCAGAACGACAGTGGTTTCTGCAGCAGAGCATCCAGGCGAGACAGTGGTGGAGGAATTGCTGTACCATCAGATTGAAGATGCGAACCATGCAAGGCACGTGTGTAAGGTTGTACTGGCATAGAGCCACCACCAGGTTTTCACCTTTATTACATACAGCCTTCCCTAGCTCCAGGTTGAGTGTAGATAGCCATTGCTCAAACTCAGCATTGATAGCTGTCCACAACTGTTGATCTGTATCTCCAAGGCATATTATTGTAAACACTGCCTGATTAAGGTGAACTCTGGCTGCGCAGTATAGAGGTGGGGGAGAGATTCTCTCTGCAGTGTTGTAAAGTGTGTTTAATGAAGGCACAGGTTGAGGGCACAGGTGGAGGCCCTAGAGGAGGTGGAGGAGGCAGAAGCACAGCAGGAGCTGTTACATTCACAGGTTTGTTCCGCAAGCCCTGAGGATTCCAAGACTTGGAGTCTACTGCTTTAATTCTCCATCACCTGGTATGTACTAGTTTAGTTCTCCAACCCAAGCTGTTTAGTAGTTTAGTTCTCCAAGCCCTGTTGTCTATTAGTTTAGTTCTCCAAGTTCAGGAATTAATTTGTCTAGTTCGGCAATCATAGCTATTTAGTTGGCCAAATAATGTGAGCCCATCCACCATCGTTAAGGTAATCTCATGAATCAGATGGGTCCCTGACCTGTTTTGTGATAAGCGTCTCGTGTATTTTTCCTAAATTTCAAAAGCCATTTTGCTATTCACACTTCATCTATTTCACATTGACATGCTTTAACACAATTGACTGCAACCATTTTCTATTTTGATATGTAAGTTGTTTTTTGGTATGCACCTGTTCAGACTAGTTCTCATTGTTTCAGTCAGTTTTTCTGTTATTTATATGCTAAACTTTCTGACTGAGCACACTGCCTTCACCCTGCAGTGATTTTAATTGCATCTAATCACATCAGGTTCCGACCAACCCATAAATGTAGGCTTTACCAAGACAGGTGTTTATATTCACCCATACATTCAGAGATCAGCCATAGGTAAGTGTTCACACTGGGCAGTTAGGTCAGGAACCCATCCGATTCATGAGATTACCTTGACGATGGTGGATGGGCTCACATTTTTTGGCCAAATTTGACACAGTGGACCATTCCCTCTTACTACAGACTTTCTAATCTGTTAACATTACAAACTTGGCCCTTTGTTATATCTCCTCATACCTTACAGACAGGACATTCAGTGTCTCCCATTCACACACCACCTCCTCATCTCGCCCTTTATGTGTCAGTGTCCACCAAGGTTCAGTTGTAGGACTTGAAAATATGCTTAGAGGGTGCACTCGCACGCTCCCTCCCTCTTAAAGGGACAACCCGCATCAATCTAAGGTATTCCCGTCCTATAGCTGGGCGACACCTTCTATTTAAGGCTTCTCCTCCAATATGGAGGTGCCTGAGCTACGTTGTTAGTTTGCCTTGCATGCTTGCTAGTTGTCAGGTTTCCCAGGTCTGCCTGTCTGCTTGTCTACCATGTACCCATCTGCTCTTACCTGTCTGTGCCCGTCTGCTCATACCTGTCTGTGCTTTTCTGTCCATCAGCCAGTCCAGATCGCACCTGCCAATGCCCATCTGTCTAACACCCGGTCTAGCCTGCACGTGCCAGTGCTTTTCTGTTCCTCAGTCGGTCCTATCTGCACCCGTGGTTCCAGAGTCCCTAAAGTTCCTGCCTGCATTTTTCATCGCTCTTTTGGGCTGTAGCAGTTTAACCGCTGTAGGGGGTCAGCTGCCATATTGTGTAGGTCAGCCATGTAGTAGCACATGATGCCACCTTTTTGTACCTCCTTGGGTCACAGTTTTCACCTGCTGCCACTTGTCCAAGTAGGGATTTGGTAGGCCACCTAGTTACACCCCTTCCACAATTTCAGAGGGATGCTGAACAGTGATTTCACCACCTTACCAGTTAAAGTCTCCATGCAATGGGTTGGCTGTAATGGAAGAGGTGTCGGTCCCCACTCTACTAATTCTACTTTATTGCAATGGATGACACTTGGTTGGGTCTCTTTCATGCGTGTTACCTGTAGCAGTAGGCCTGAGAGACCATCAGGCCTCCACTTCCTTGGAATCAACTACCCATTTTACTATCCTTAAATTTTTTCAGACAATGGTAATCTACAAAACTGATATTTGTGCCACCTGAGTGTGGCTCAGCATAAAAGCAGGTAGTGGTGTTGCATGTGGTATCAGGGCTCCCAGAAAATGGGCCCTCACCCACCTCATCTTACTGTGATGTTCCATTGAAAGCTGTAAATGCTGATTGCTGCATTGCCATGCTAAAATCTGTACTGTGGGTGAATTGAGGCCACTTTCCTGGTGTCAGTCCCTCATATGATTTGTTTTGGCAGCATTTGGGGCTGTTATCAGGTGTTGTGCATGTGTTTGTTTTTGCTTCCCATTGAGGTGAATGGCATTCGGTTATGTTCAGCGAATATTCAACAAATTAATCAGCGAATATTGCAAATTTGGTGAACATAATCCGAAGCGACCATTTAAATATTCACTCATCTCTACTCACAAATTTCTCTCAGAACTGTATGTGGCTTTCAATGTAAGAAAGGTTGGGGATCACTGTTCTAAACAATCTCTCATAACTTTAACACTTTATAGATTGAATTCCAACCTATTGTATCCAGGATTCCTATATTTTACTTTCATTGGAAGATGTGATGATCTACTGTAGGTGAAAAAGACCAAGGTTGGACATTTCAATTTTGCTATTAAATTAGAATTGTACAAACTAATCTTGTAATATAAATAGTAACTAACACAACACTGAGAAATGTTACACTAATGACTGCAGGTCATTGTTGACAAAGGTTTCAGCAAATGATCCCTGTAATGATACGGAAAATTGACTTGGCACAAGTAAACAATTACAATGCTTCGATGCTGATAATGTTAGTTTTTCTTAAGTATTCTACAGTTTAGCTGCTGTTTTGCAATTCATTTGAAAACTTGCATTTTCATTATCCATTCAACAGCCTAGAATTCATAGTACAGCCAGGAACTTAGCAGAAAATATAGGCAAAGTTAACAGTTTTTTACAATTGGGCTATTATTCTAATGTGGTCAATGCTAATTTTAAAAGAAAAGCCAGCGACACTGTTATAAATTATTTGTCCACGTGGAACAGACCATGGCCAAATTTTTGTTTAACATGAAACCCCAACACTTTAGGGGAATAAAGACGATAAGTGTTATTCAATTTCTAAAAAAATATTTAGACTTGAGAGTCCTCAGTGGTTGATACCTTTTAATGGCTAACTGAAAAGATGGTAACAAATTGCAAGCTTTCGAGACTACTCAGGTCTCTTCATCAGGCAAAGACTAATACAACATCTGAAGAATCACATATTTATACACAAGAGGACACAGGAATAATGCAATAGGTAAGACAAGTGACGTGAAGCAGAACTGTCATTATGGCAGAGGGATGAACATAAATATTGGAACAGTTCATAGATAAGGAGTGAAAGTTTTATTACCCTCTGATTGGAGTCTGCTATTGTGTTTTGATACCCCTAGAAGGTCAGAGAAGCAGATTCCTTAATTGATGTACACAGACATGAATCCGTGTGATATATTCATTCCAGCACTAAGAGTGTCAAAGGTCATCATAAGTTTATATTCCCAAACCTTTCTATCTTTCTCAGATTTGAAGTTAGATTTTAATACAAGTAATACACTTTTGTATGCCCGATCATAGCATGATGGATATGGAATTACTTGTATTAAAATCTAACTTCAAATCTGAGAAAGATAGAAAGGTTTGGGAATATAAACTTATGATGACCTTTGACACTCTTAGTGCTGGAGTGAATATATCACACGGATTCATGTCTGTGTACATCAATTAAGGAATCTGCTTCTCTGACCTTCTAGGGGCATCAAAACACAATAGCAGACTCCAATCAGAGGGTAATAAAACTTTCACTCCTTATCTATGAACTGTTCCAATATTTATGTTCATCCCTCTGCCATAATGACAGTTCTGCTTCACGTCACTTGTCTTACCTATTGCATTATTCCTGTGTCCTCTTGTGTATAAATATGTGATTCTTCAGATGTTGTATTAGTCTTTGCCTGATGAAGAGACCTGAGTAGTCTCGAAAGCTTGCAATTTGTTACCATCTTTTCAGTTAGCCATTAAAAGGTATCAACCACTGAGGACTCTCAAGTCTAAATATTTTTCTATCTACTGGCTAACACGGTACGAAGATACACATCTTTCCTATTCAATTTCTAAGATTTTTTTTATTTGATCTGGCAGTGTAACAAGCAGATATAGTGCAACATTTCAACCTTTTTTTTTCAACGATAACTACTATACAAACCATAACTGTGTAAGCGTATAAATAAATTTATAGGTAGAAATAAAGTTAATAAAAATGATAAGGGGCAAGAATGAGGACAATGGAGGAGAAACAGGATAAAAAAACATGTACACAAATATACTAGACCCTGGGGTGTAGTGATATGCAATGAATATAAAGATAAAATAAGTGTATGCCATGGAAACCCCTTTCAGGGGAGAACTAATTTGGGGTGAATCTCAAAGGACACCAGATCTGCCAGTGTTGGTCAAATTAGGAGTGATACATCGGAGAGAAAAACATACACATCCATGTCTGTCAGTGTACAAGACTTTTCTGATCTCAGATGCAAAGACACAAGTTCTTATTACAGTCACAGGAAAAGGAGAATTGCTTAGTAGCAGTATATTACCTAAAATGCAGGGGCGGACATACCGGAAGTGGAGAGAGGCCCTTACAGCGCGATTAATAATGAAAGCAATCTAGCAAATAGACTGTTATTGGGGGGACCTGTTGCTGACAACGTTTTAGGGGTAAAGTCACCCAAATCTGTACTAGTATCCCTCCTCCTCGTATGTATATATGCGTCCCCATCCAGGTATATATAATCCCCATCCTGGTATATATGAACCCTGGCATTCTCTATTGGTCATGAGTGGCTTGACACAAGGAATGTGACACTTGTAGCCCATGTCCTGGGTACGTCTGTGTGTGGTGGCTCTTGAAGCAATGACTCCAGCATCAGTTCACTCCTTGAGATGTTTGAATGGCCTTTTCTTAACAATCCTTTCAAGGCTGCTATTATCCCGGTTGCTTGCGCAACTTTTTCTACCACACTTTTTCTTTCCACTCAACTTTCCATTAATATACTTGGATACAGCATTCTGTGAACAGCCAACTTATTTAGCAAAGATAAGAAACAAAGGGAAAAGGAAAAAGGGGAATGTTTAGGTGAGGGATGAGGTAAAGTAAAAAGAGGTCTGAGCAGAAGGTATATTAGAAATGATTAGGAATGAGAGATTTGTTTTTCAAGACTCTGGCCCATTGGCTAGATTACTAATCCTTACCTCCTAGACATTCCCAACTCTTATTTTGATTAGCCTTTGATTAACGGTTTTGACCAGACATAATCATTATGGCATGATGCACATACGACGTTGCGCCAGAACAGGTAATCAAAAAAGGAGCCCAAGAATGCTGGGAGGTAAGGAGATTCTCAACCAATCTTAGAGGTCACAGAGTACTGACCTGGCCTATGTACTAGAGTCCTGTAAATCCATTCACCAATCTCTAGATCTATGTGAGTAACTGCAAAGAAAGTGGGATAAAGTAATTACCGGCATACTTTATTTCTCATATGCCTGCTGCTTCAAGTCTCTTTTTTATAACTGATTTATTAAACTTCATGTAGAAGGGAGAGAGGAGGCGGAAAGAGCATGCAGCACTCTGAGAGACCAGAGAGGTTCAGGAAGATCCTGCTGCAGACTCTAGCCACTTTCTTACATATTTACATTATTATGGTTTTTGAACAGATGTCCTTGAAAAAGATCTTTGCACATGTCGAAATGTTGGGCGATATCTGCTAATTACACTGCCGGATCAAGTAACAAACCTTACAAATTGAATAAAATGCATTGTACTTATTCCCATGGGTTTCATGCCTAAGATAATATCTAAAGCTATTCATGGAAACAGCTATATTTGTTAGCCTGCTATGCTATCTTTCTACAATAAAATAGTGTAAAATAATAACGTATTACATGCTATTTACCTCTCCTATGTTCTTCCTCTGCTGCTTGGACAGACAAGCACCTGGGGAAGCCAATCTGTTATGATTTGGTAGCTGAGGAGGACCGGAGCAAAAAACAGCAAAGGCAGCCGAACACCAGAGAGGTTGGGAACTAAAAGGTTGCAGACCCCTAAACTAACAGCACAAATAGAAGCAGCCATGGGACATACCTACGATGACCTAGACGCCTCGTCACAGCCGGAAAGATTAGCTACACCTGAAGATAGAAAGAGGAAAGCTAACTGCCCCCGAGTAGAGCCTCAAAGGAATAGGCAGCCCCCACACATATAATGGCGGTTAGACAAGATGAAATACAAACGCAGGTAGAAAATAGAGTAAGCAAATGCTGGGGCCAAATACTGCCTAGATAGGGCAGAACAGGACAGAATACTATCTGCAACTGAGAAAAACCCTAGAAAAATTCCAACACTTCTGATTTAAAAAAATGCTGAGACCACACGATCTCACCATCCGCTAAATCAGATCTCTGGTGTGAACAAGCGGCTAACCCGCAGCCACTTAAATAGCAGGGGCAGAGCAATTGAACAAATAAACAGTGGCTACTGAAAAACAGAGAGTAGCACAGGCCCCTGGAGGGGAACCCGGCTAACCTCCCACAAAAGTGCAGACAAAAAAATGGAAAGAGCAAACAAGATAGAAACAATCAGCAAATAACTTATCTGAAAGTAGCAGATGAAAGCAAGACACCAGCTGACTTCCAAATGGACCAGGAAACAACAATTGATTACCGGCGAAGATCATGGGAAGGCAGCTCACTTATATCAGCCCAGTCCATCTCTCCTGATTGCCAGTCATCACTTGCAGGTGATGGACTTCTACTATTTAACACTGGTTCAATACCCTCAGCAACCACCAGAGTGAGCCCAACTCAGAAGTAATTTCCAACATGCTCACAACACCAATCAGTGACTGTAACAGTGGCATGTTGACCAATGTTGTGGCCAGTGAAAGACTGAGAGACATGATCACTGCAGCTTAAGTAGGGAGTACAGAGATTGGTGTGGGACCTTGGATGCATAAAAAAAGGAGCAGAAGTTAAGGAAAGAATGAATCTGATGTTCCTGCACAGAACCTTAGATAAAAGTGGTGCTTAAATGTGGAAATTTTCTTCAAGGTTGGCTTTACACATGCATATTTTGTGCCTCGAAACAGCCCAATAGAAATTATACACTGACATACATCATGTAAATGGTCATTTTTTTCTGATTGATGTATATCAAATCAGATAAGATTGAACATTTGAATGATGTATAATCAGTGTAGAATTACAATTCTTTGAATTATTACTCAGAATACTGAGAAATCTCTACTTGACGCCTCAACTTTAAAATGCAACACTAAAAAGAAAAGTTGTGAAATTATGTAAATCACATAATCAGTAGACATGTTAATGATGTGCAGATGATGAAAAAATGGAAAAAATGTTTTCAAAAATTGCTGTCACATTGAAAAATGGCTCCTGAGACACTTTGGAGAAATGGATTTACATACTGGTTCCCACAACCAAATTAAGTAAACCCTGAGCTGTTAGTCTACCAGGAATGAAGAATAGATGGGTCAAGATGTTGCATTGACGTCATGCCAAAGCTCTTAAATGATATTACAGTGCAGAGTAAAATGGCAATAGAGGATAGAATCGAGAACTATCCTCCTCAGCAATGAGTCCTGCTTTTCGTTGAATGTAACGATAGCCACTAACTGATCTTGAGACCATATGGGCAGTCACATGAAGAGGCTTTCAGGAAGAAATGTCACTCTGGTCCTACTCCTAGGATTATGTTGTGTGGTACCAGCAGCTGGACCCCTTTGGTCTTCATTCCAGAAACATTAACAGCTCAACAAAACCAGTGGTATGGCCATTTTTGCAAAGTGTCCTAGGCTTTTCAACATTAGAAGATCTGACTGCATATTGACCATGCTACTGTGAGCAGCATATATGGCCTAAATGTGCTACCATGGCCTGCAATGTCTCCGGACTTGCCTCTCATCAGAACATCTGGGATGTCATTGGTTGGCAATTGCAAAGTAGTCTGCTAGCAGAAGATCCTAATGATTTGTGTGCCCAAGTGCATTTTTGCATGGTTGAACATTCCTCAGACAACCATTAACATCTTCATTAATTGCATGCCGAAGTGTGTAAGAGCAGGTATATCTGCACATGGAGCTTATACTCGGTACTGAATAAATTGAGATGTTTTGAAAATATTGTTACCATTTTATTTTTTCATCATCTGCAAATTATAAATACATATATCAACCCTTTGATTTGTATAATGCACTTATTTTTTTCTCTTTAATGTTGAGAAAAGTATGGATGAACTCTTTATGCATCAAATGTCCAAGTTCTCCAAAAAATATGACATAGTGGTCATGGGAGATTTCAACTATCCAGACATTTGTTGGGAATCTCTTTCAGGCAAAACTAACAGGTCAAGCAAATTCTTATCCTCTCTTGCTGACAACTTTATCTTCCAAAAGGTAGGGGAGAAAACAAGGGGATCTGCTACCTTGGATCTAATCCTTACAAACAGGGAGGAAATGGTTGAGGAGGTAAGAGTGGATGGGACCCTAGGAGGTAGCGACCATGTTATTTTAGAATTTTGGATAACTAGAGGAGGAAGACGTGTGAAGATCTGGTGCCCCAGTGGTCTCAGTCGCCACAGAGGTACTGCACCTCAGCCAAAGATGTGGTAACCCGCTCTTAGGTAAGGAGGGGACACTACCCAGAACCCACACACTTGCACTCAACACCAGACCTCTCAAGGCCAGGGAGGAACTGGATAGAGGGTGTGGGTAGAGTAAGTAGACAAGGGTGGAGCTTAAGGAGTGAAAATTGGTAGGAGGAGTTAGTGCTGAGGTAAAGGGATTGTTCTGGAAAGAGTCAGTCAGTTGGTGAGGAGGAGAGGAGGAGAGATGGGCTACTGACAAGAGTAGTGTAGAGGACGTGTGAGAAGCTTCTAGAAACAACAAGAAGGGGTCCTAGGGGCACAGATAGTGAAGAATCCATCCATGTGGCTCGCATCCATCAGCGTGGTCAGTGGTGGGACCAGGTCGCAGTAGGGGAATCGGCCCCCAAGACTAGTGGAGGACTACAAGACTCAACTAGCAAACCAGAGGCTGAGGTATCTGTATGTGCCTCAGTCACCTCTGCACACATTCACCGAAAAGGCAGCCATATGGGCTAAAGGGGTGTGACCAACGTCACCCGACAGAATCCGAGGCAGCCTGATTGGGACATTGTGTGTGTGGCGCAGGGCAGGAATGGTGGTTGCCAGTGCAGGGAGATGGCCTGTAGAAGGAACACAAGAAGTGGGTTCTGGCAAAGTGTACACCTAACCACCTGAGAGCTGGCTGGGCCACCTAACAGGAGGACACAGCACCCTGGCTGGGGATTGTAACCTGCAAAAACTGTGAGTAAACTGAAAAGACTGCACCCCACTTTGTCCTCTGAAATATTTACTGTGTCATCAGCCCTGCACCATGACCATTACCATCATCTACTTTAAACTCTATAACTGTCCTGGGGTCTAGCTCTACCTGTGGAGAGCAATAACAACTTTGCTGCATCCCCAACGGCCCCAATGGATCAGTACTGCAGTGTCGGCCATCACCGTAATTGCCGAATACCACAGGTGGCATCACAAGCAATTCCCTATAAACTATCCCTATCATCATCCTTATTCCCTTTACATCTTTTTCATTATCCCTTTTTATTGGACGCCCAGGGCCACGGACCGGGTCACTGCTGCCGTGACAATTCCCCTTTAAGAACTGCCAGGCCCAGTACCGAGTACCCCACGACCCTTGGGAGTGCTCCAATTTTGACATCACGAACACGATTCCCCTACAAACTACACCACCATCATCTTTGACAATTTTATTGGATGCCCAGGGCCACGGATCGGGTCAGTGCTGCTGTGACTCCCCCTTTAACCCCAGTAACCCCAGCCCCTAGGGGGCGCTCCAATTTTGGCATCACAAACAGGATGGACCGACCCAGTAAGCTGGGTCCCGTGTGAATATTCTGGACTGTATTTCTAAACTGTACAAAAGCTGTACACGCTGAGTGTGAAGATTACAACGCAAAAAGAACAGGCCCGTTGGCCAGAGGGATCCGAATCCTGACCTGGAGTGGCAGAAAAAGGAAGCAGAACCGCCCACGGAGATGGGCGTGGTGGAGAGAACGCACGGGAAACTGTGCTGAAGCCGGAACAGCAGCACACCTGGGTGACGCGATGGCGGAAGGAGGTGAGCCAGTGTCGGTGCGTGGGGTGGAGTCGGAGGACTCCCCCAGCCAACGAGAAGAAAATCTAGGCCATCAACTACCTGTTGTGGACACAGAGTTCCAGGATGAGGAGGTGGAGGAGCTGGCCCGCCAGCTCATGTGGACAAAGCTGGCAGCGGTGAGCAAGTGGAAGTCAGCCCTGCGGAACAAGATCACACTGGAGGAGCAGCGTCCCGTTCTGTGGCCATCATCTTTCACCGAAGCAGAGGAGGAGACAGATACCTCTGAGACACCAACAGCAGGTACTATGACCGACCCAACCCCACTGATCGACCCCGCTCCAGTGACCGCCGGGACTTTGGTAGGCCCATTTCCAACTCCGATGGCCCCAAGGCCTGGCAGGGCATCTAGAAATGCGCCCTGGGACCGAACACCAAACATCCTAGTCGAGACGCCAACCCCACTGACACCAAAGAGTGGGTCTCAGAAGGGGCGCGCTGAGCGGGTGGTATTTCAAGGGGAACCCCAGGGGGATGATATGATCGTGCTCCAGGGGGAGATCCCAGCCATCACGTGGGAAGAATACCGCAAGCGGCAGGCAGCAGAATAAGTTGCAGAATGGAGGGCCCGCAGGAGGAGAAGGAGAGGCGGAACCAACAGGCTAATTCCCAGGCCAGTAAGGCCAGACACACCGACCAGAGTGCACTGCGGTAAGGGGTGGTGATTGCCTTTCATTAGAAAAAGGGATGGGGTTTAATTAAGGAGCCAGGCATAATAAATGACGTCTTTGTTACCCAGCGGGACATTGAATCCCACCTGTTGGAGGGCCATTCCTTTAGAGATTTGCACCTGGGGTGGTATGCTTTAAACGTCCGAAAATAATGCATCCCCTTGTCAAAGGAATCAACATCTGCAGACCTGGCAGCAGCCCCAACCACTGAAAGCACAGCCAAGCCAGTCCCCCAGTGCACTCAAGCCACTCAGACACCAGTGGTGGAGTCCACTATACTTGAATTGTATGGCGCACCCGTTGCGCTATTTGATCCTGAACTTTCCAGGCCAGGGAGCTGCAGGCCTGAGAACCTGTCCTGGAAAAGAAATTAAACAATAGAAAGTGAATGTAAATAGTTAAGTTAGAAGCTTAGGTATGTTTATTACTGTTTATTGAAGTTTAAAAAGGACAATGTAGTCATGAACGTTGAATGATCCAAATTTTTAATGTAAATAGTTAGCACTTCTTAATGTGCTCCCTATTGGTTTTACACAACAGAGAGTGTGAAAAATGTCACTCTATCTTTTGCACTAGACCACAGAACAAAAACCGTCTGGCGTGGCTGAAAAAGTGGTCCAAGGAGGTGATCAGCTATGCCTTGTAGCCACGCCAAAGGCCTTCATGGGGGTTTGATATGGGTCCCTCATATTGTATGAAAGAGAGGGATGCCCCGGTTTGGGATCATATCGAAAGTACTGAACTTGATAGAGAAAGTTTTATAGAACTTGATAGAAAATGTTTAATTGCACCTAATAGGGAATGTTTTACTGCCTTTCGTTAAGAACGTCTTATTCCCCGGTTCGGGAATTTACGAACCAGGTTGAACTTGATAAGAAAAGTTT